>JAHRHZ010000139.1:48450552-48467321 GCA_024137785.1 Ginglymostoma cirratum | reverse complement strand
CTTGGCCTGCTGTGTTCATCCAGCTCTACACCGTGTTATCTCTGTAATTTTAGCTAATTGCTTGGAGAGCTGAGGCATTTGCTGATTTGAGTTTTAGACTCCCATAGGGTAAAAGAAGGGTGTGCCCATAAGTAAGGAAAAGTAAACGTACTGTTATTAGCAGTCTCCAAGCAGTCAGGGCTGGGGAGAAGTCCTGAGTTGTTTGGTGTCAGTAAAAAGAGAGCTCCCAAAAAACAGAAGGCTGTGGAGGTTTCAACTAGGATGACAGCTAATAAAACTCTCTTGAAGACAGAAATTTGGGAACCCATGTTAAGTAAGTGAACTGAGTAAGCAGCTTGTTTAAGGGTATTGGGGAGGGATGCTAACTAAAGGAAATTGCATTGGGTGAATACACAGAAACCTGGCCAAGGAAACAGAATACAGCTGCGCCTGCTGAGTGACAAGGCTTAGTGTGGAGATAGGGCTGACTCTTCACCAAGATTTGAGTGTTGTAGTGGTAGTGCTGAAGAAAAGGGTGATTTCTTCCTTTCTGATATTTGTAATGAGATCATTCCAATAGTTTGTGTACTCTGTAAAATAGCTTGAGTTTCATCATTTGCTTAATAAACTTTTTCTTATGTTAAAAGTACATTGGCAGCCTCTTGAGAATATGTTGAGTCACTGACCTCCACTGTAAAGAAAAAGAAAATTAAAATTTATGATCTTATCAAGCAAAGCCTTATCCTTGGCTCTGACTTGTCCAGTATTACCATTAGCTGGTATCATAATAAGTGTGGCAAATAACAAGGTGAAATTATAACAAATAAAGTGAAGGAAAATTGACTGAGAACGCTGCCAAGCACCCTCTTAACAAGCATAAATTCAAGAAAACTTCATCTCCGTTCACCTCTCCCTTCAATAGGTACATGTACCTAAACAATTCATCTCACGTTCCTCTCACATAATAACATTTCACAAAACACTTCACAGGAACTTTCTGGAGTGTTTGAAACTGAGACAGCCAAGGAGATAATAGACAAAACGGCCAACAGCTTAATCAAAGAGACAAGTTTTATAGAGCTTTTCACGGAATGAAAGGGAGCTAGAAAGACAGAAGAAATCAGGTGGGAATTATAGAACTAAGGCGCTAGGTAACTGAAGGCATAACTGCCAAATGATGGTGTGATTAAAATGGGGATTGTGACGAGATCTCCAGGACATGAGGGGCTGAAGAAGATTGGGGCGGGGGATGTGTTGTGAGTGGTGATGGTGGTGATGGTGGTGCAGGAGGCGGGGAGAGTTGCCCTGGAGAGATTGCAAAGCAAGAATAAGAATCTTAAAATGGAGGAAGTGTTTTAGTTGGAGCTGATTTAGATCAGCAAACAGTAGAGATGCCTGAGCTGGAATTTATGGGAATTTGAGTACAGGCAGCAGAGTGTTGAAAGACCTCAGGTTTGCCAAAGGTGGAAGATTGGAAGCTAATTCGAAGTGCAGTAGAATAGTAACTTCTAGATGTAAGAAAGGCATGGAGGAGCAACAGCAATGGGTACCATCCGTAAGATACACTGCACTAATTCACCAAAGCTCTACCTTCCAATCCCACAACCCATACCACCTTGAAAACCAAGCAGATGCATGGAAATGCCACCATAAGCTAGCTCCCCTCCACAACACACACCCCACCCCAGCCAACACACGCACACACACACACGCACACATGCGTATATGCACACACAAACACAAACATGCACAAAAACACATGCAGACACACACGCACACGTGCGCATGTGCATACTAACACAAACACAAACACACACATACACATACACACACACAAACACACACACACGCACACACACGTGCACACGTGCGCACACAAACACAAACACACACGCACATGCACACACGTATGCGCAAGCGCGCACACACACACACACACAGATTTGGAACTATATCATAGTTTCTTCACTGCCACTCATTCTAAATGCTAAAAGTTTTCCTCTCCTAACATTCCTGAGGGTGTCCTGATATCTGAGGATTGCTGCTCACCACCTTCTTCTTAAAGGCAATTCAGAATGGGCAATAATTACTGGCCTTACCTGTGGTAGCTCCATTCCACAGAAAGATAAACTCAGAGGTTACAGCTGAGCCACGGTAGCTACAGTGAGCCCATAGTGTCACCATGTAAGCGGCTAGGTGTCACCTTCAGAATGTATGGAACAGAGGATCAAACTGAGGTTGGGCTTATCGGAGTAGATCTGTGACTTTGCTTTTGACCATGATACTTTAAACTGAAGTGGGGATCAACCCCCCACCCACCCACCCACCAGTTATAAAATCCACTAATATGCATTGGATCTACAATCTGGTCCCAAGGATCTCTGCTTACACAATGCTGCAATACCTGTAATAAGTGAATGTAACAAAGGGAGTTCATCAAGGTATTGAAATGCAAACAGAAATTGATTGAGAGAAAAGAGAGAATGAGTGCATTACTATTAGGAACTGTTCATTTAAAATGAAAACTCCCGAAGCAATAAATCACTATCCTAAAACCTCATACTTTATTATTTGACATTGAAAAATTAATCCAAACCTATAGATAGTAAAATAACTTGAAATAATTTAAGTACAAGGTTTCTTATAACCTTCTAGTTGTTGATTTATTGCTTTGGGATCTTCTTTTTAATGAACAACTTGTAAATTGTGATACGATTGTTGTCTCTATCTCAATCTGTCACATATACAGATCAGGGTGAAAGCCAGTTTCATGCCTCGCTGAGGATTATCAGTGCTAGATCCTTCCTTTATTGTCATGCTTATTGCCTCAAGCTCACATCTCACCGAGCTTCCATCTCACAGCCAGTGGTAAAGCCACTGTTTTACTGTTTTCTCGGTTTGTTCCATGGACAGGATGTCAAACCTTTTGGCCTATTTGGTCTGGGACCTTCATGAAATGCTAACTCCTTCCACTGAGTATATTTGGTACTGACCCCCTCACTGGACAGTTTAGGCCCCAGACCTCTTTTACTTCACACCATGAGCTACAGGCGCTTGGAACGTTGAATAGTACAGCGCAGGAACAGGCCCTTCGGCCCGCCATGCCTGTGCTGGGTCACTCCCTGACAAAGAGGAATCCAGATTCATGGCCACTGGGCAGCCAGACTTAGTAGGTGCTGCGAGAATTGTGCAAGTGATGGTGAAGATTGGAGGAATTGGGAATGAGCCGGGTGTGACGGGGCTGGGGAGAAGGGCAAGATGATAAGGTGAGAGGCAGCAGTGGGGAGGAAGAAGCAAAATGGTTGCTAGGTGACTGGGGAGAAGAGGAGAACAGTAACTGACACGAACAGGCTCAATCAGGAGAGAACGGGACAGAGATATTTTCTGCCAATGTGCTAACTGGCAGGTATCCAGCTCAAACTGAATGCTGCTGCTGAGTGTAATATGCCAGAAGTCATAGTCCCAGTGGTTATCCTGGGACTCCCATTATGGGAAACAAGGTGAGGCTGGGCGGCGCTGAACCAGCAGTGCAGACACAATGGGCTGAATGGCCTTCTCCAGTGCGGTACCAATCCTAGCTCAGCTGCTGTGAGAAGTATGGCCCCCTTGCACAAAGACAAGCCAAAGCCAGTACGCATGTCTCCAGAAAAGAAAAATTGCAGGAATAACGCCTCAGAAGTGAATGTTCAAAGAAGACAATAGATGTGCAAAGGGACACACTGTAGCTTGAGTTGTTATAACTACACTCAGCTCAATTCTATTAACTTATTTCAGCTTCCTACATAAAAAATGACGGACTGATTATAATGTTAACAAAGAAAAAAGCTAAAGTTGCAGTTATATAAAGCATAATCTCTGCCCTGAATGACAAACAACCAACATCATAAAAATGCCTACAGAAAATTGATAACTAACATCTCAGTTAAGTGTGTATAGTTCTTGATTTGAATCTTTACATACTGAATTTATTCACAAACACTGAAAATATGTTCACAAACTCAAGCGCGCACACTCATTCACACGTGCACACGTGCACTCTCATACTTAGCACACTCACACACACACACACACACATTCATGTTCACACACACCCTCACACATGCAAGCAGGCACACCGTCACACACATACCCACATGTACACACACCCACAAGATATAGGAACCGAATTAGGCCATTTGGCCCATCAAGCCTGCCCTACCATTCTATCGTGGCTGATATTTTTCTCAAACCTATTTTCCTGCCTTCTCCCTGGAACTCCTAATCCCCTTACTAATCAAAAACCTATCTATCTCTGTCCAAATAAACTCAATGACTTGGCCTCCACAGTCTTCTGCAGCAACGAATTCTACAGAGACACCACCTTCTGGCTGAAGAAATTCCTCTTCATCTCAGTTCTAAAGAATTGTTCCTTCACTCTGAGACTGTGCTCTCATGTCCTACTCTGTCCTACTAGTGGAAACTTCTTCTCCACGTACACTCTGTCCAGGTGTCTCAGAATTCTGCAAGTTCCAATCAGATGCCCCCTCATCCACCAAGTACAGACCCAGATTCCTCAACTGCTCCCTATATCACAAGCCCTCCGTTACCTTTCTCATTACCTTTTGGATCTGCTTTATAATTTAGCCCCAGATGCTCATATTCCCTCAATGGAAACTCTTTCTTTTTTCTACCCATATAGTTGGTAACTACATGGACCACGACAACTGGATCTTTCCCCTCCCACTCTAAGTTCCTCAGCAGGCCAGATGAGAGATCCTCAACCTGAGCACCAGGCAGGCAATACAGTCTTTGGGACTCTCAATCCTGGCCACAGAGAACAGTGTCTATTCCCCTGACTATATTATCCCCAATTACAAATACATTTCTCTTTGCTCCTTCTTCTTGAATGGCTACCTGGATCATAGTGCTATGGATTAGTTTGCTCATCCTGCCCACAGGCCCCACTATCACCCACACAGGGAACAAAAGTCTCAAAGCTTTGGGTGGCATAATGGCTCAGTGGTTAACAATGCTGCCTCACAGCACCAGAGACCTGGGTTCAATTCCACCCTTGAGCAACTGTCTGTGTGGAGTTTGCACGTTCTCCCCATGTCTGCGTGGGTTTCCTCCCACAATCCAAAGATGTGCAGCTTAAGTGGATTGACCATGCTAAATTGCCCCATATTGTTCAGAGATGCGTAGATTAGGTGGGTTACAGGGGGATGTGTCTGGGTGGGATGCTCTGAGGTTTGGTGTGGATTTATTGTGACAAAGGGCCTGTTTCCACACTGAAGGGGTTCAATGATCTATGTAAGACAAGGTCAAGGGTTGAGGGTTCTTTAGCACCACCTCCTGGATCCCTCTACCTGCCTCACTCCTGGTCACACCTCCCTTATCCTATATAACAAGCGTGGGGCTGGATGAACACAGCAGGTCAAGCAGCATCAAAGGAGCAGGAAAACTTGACGTTTCGGGCCGAGACCCTTCATCAGAAATGGGGGAGGGGAAGAGGGTTCTGAAATAAATAGGGAGAGAGGGGAAGGCGGATAGAGGCGAGGATAGGTGGAGAGGAGGCAGACAAGTCGAAGAGGCAGGGATGGAGTCAGTAAAGGTGAGTGTAGGTAGCGGGGTAGGGAGGAGATAGGTCAGTCCAGGGAGGACGGACAGGTCAAGGGGGCGGGATGATGTTAGTAGATAGGAGATGGGGGTGGGGCTTGAGGTGGGAGGAGGGGATAAGTGAGAGGGAAAACAGGTTAGGGAGGTGGAGATGAGCTGGGCTGGTTTTAGGATGCGGTTGGGGGAGGGGAGATTTTGAAGCTTGTGAAATCCACATTGATGCCATTGGGCTGCAGGGTTCCCAGGCTGAATATGATTTGCTGTTCCTGCAGCCTTCGGGTGGCATCACTGTGGCATTGCAGGAGGCCCAGGATGGACATGTCATCTGAGGAATGGGAGGGGGAGTTGAAATGGTTCGCGACTGGGAGGTGCAGTTGTTTGTTGTGAACTGAGCGCAGGTGTTCTGCAAAGCGGTCCCCAAGCCTCCGCTTGGTTTCCCCGATGTAGAGGAAGCCACAACGGGTACAGCGGATGCAGGATACCACATTGGCAGATGTGCAGGTGAACATCTGCCTGATGTGGAAAGTCTTCTTGGAGCCTGGGATTGGGGTGAGGGAGGAGGTGTGGGGGCAGGTGTAGCCCTTCCTGCGGTTGCAGGGAAAAGTGCCGGGTGTGGTGGGTGGACCGGACAAGGGAGTCGCGGAGGGAGTGGTCCCTCCGGAAGGCAGATAAGGGTGGGGAGGGAAAAATGTCTTTGGTGGTGGGGTCTGATTGCAGATGGCGGAAGTGTAGGAGGATGATGTGTTGGATCCGGAGGTTGGTGGGGTGGTACGTGAGGACGAGGGGGATTCTTTTTTGGTTATTATTGCGGGGACGGGGCGTGAGGGATGTGTTACGGGAAATGCGGGAGACACGGTCGAGTGTTCATCCAGCCCCACGCTTGTTATCTCGGATTCTCCAGCATCTGCAGTATCTTTTATCCCTTATCCTATACTCTGACTGAATTTGAGGTTGTTAATCTAAGGGGTATGACCACCTCCTGAAACATAGTGTCCAGATAAAACTCCAACCCCTCCCCCCTACAAACTGTGTCACGGTGTTCGAATCTCAGATTCCAGCTCATCAACTCTGAGCCAGATTTCCTCAAGCAACCAGCACTTGCCACAGGTATGGTCACTATGGACCACAGTGGGGTCCACCAGCTCCCACATCACGCAGTTACAACACACTCTCTCGTCCTGCAAATCTATTCTATTTATTTTGTTCTTAATTTGATTTTATTTTAAAATTTCCTACTGGTCTTTTAGTTTGTAACCCATAAATATTTCTTTTATTTACCTTCCATCCAAAATTAATCTATAACAGATAGTTAAGTTAGCAGCTATAACCAACCAGTCAACTTACGGCTTTCCTGCGATATCACTCTTTTCTGCTGGACCCCTGATCCTGGGCTTCAAATTTTCCTGTTAAAACAAAACTTTACAAATTCTAAGCCAAAAAACATGTCTTTGCCTCTGCACCAAATTCCCACATTGCCTCCAAATTTCCCAAAGTATATATTCACTTGGGTCGTGTCTTACTCCAGATGTGATCTCTCCTTCCTGACCATGTGAAGGTATGAAGCTTACTGATGGCCATACACACACACACACACACACACACACAGATGCACACACACACACACACACACACACACACACACACACACACGCACACACACACAGAGACACACAGACAGACACATACACACACACACACACACACACACACACATGTCCGACTCTCACACACACTCACAATTTTATGTTTCTCCCAGCATGTGTTCTGAAATGAAACAAAAAACAGAAATTGCTGGCAAAATTCAGCATGTCTGGCAGTGTCTGGGGGACAAAACAGAGTCAACATGCCAAGTCCAGTGACCCTTCATCAGAACTTATCATCAGTCTCTCATTATGACAGATGCTTCCTACCAATGTTCTCTCAGCACATCACATTGGAATGACTGACTTGACAGTTCTCATCATTGTATGGTTATTGACTGATGTCTCAAAGTTATAGAAAATAAACTGCTAACTTTTATATAGCGACTTCCTCGACCTCATGACAGCCTAAAGAAACTCACAGCCAAAGAAGTTGATTGCCACAACAGTAGTAGGAAATGTAGCAGCCAATTTTCATACAGCAAAATCCCAGAAACAGCAATGAGATAAACAAGCAGCGTTACAGACCGGGAACCCCCTCAAAATATTTTAAAAGGTTGGCCTAGACCTTAATATTTTCTTATTTTCAAGGCAAATGTAAAGTGCCTTGTTCCAGAGGCAATGTGACTGGTCAAATTATTCAACATTAAGCAAAAACATAATTTATTTAATAGACAATAGGTGCAGGAGTAGGCCATTCAGCCCTTCGAGTCAGCACCACCATTCATTATGCTCATGGCTGATCATCCACAGTCAGTATCCTGTTCCTGCCTTATCCCCATAGCCCTTGATTCCATTATCTATCAGAGCTCTATCCATCTCTTTCTTGAAAGTATCCAGAGACTTGGCCTCCACTGCCTTCTGGGGCAGAGCATTCCATATATATTAAACACTATAGTTAAAATATGAACCAAAGGAAGAAGAATTTAGAACAACTTAACTCTGTTGGAAAATGTAACCGAACAATAGATACATGAACTATTACTAATTAACTGTTCCATATAGTAAATCCCATAAACACCGTCTTGGAGAAAAATGCAAATTCAGCAAAATATATTTGTCTGATAGGTAACCCAGCAGCAGAGAGAAACCTCAGCTTCTAACTGTAACCCAAAGCGGGAAAAGATCGCTTCTACTTCTTCAAGCCCACAACAGCAACTGCTTAAAATTAAACCTAAAAACTCAAAAAAAACTAGAAATCCTGGTCAATGAGAGCTGGCCACACCTAGTCAGGCTGCTTCTATTGTTCCAACTTTAAAAAGAAACCTCAAGGCCTCACAAGCTGTTTACTCTAGTGGTTTTGATAGAATGCTCTGCACTTCTACCTGACAACCTCTTAACGAAAAAAAAGATGAAATAACCTCTTAAAGCCACAGCATCATCACAGTAGTTAATCTGGTCTTGTGGTGTTGGTAAGGGGATAAAGATTGGGCAGGACACCAGAGAGAATGCCTCCTTTGTCACTTCAAATAGCATCACAGCAAATTCACTGAGAGGGCAGAGTCTTGCTTACTCGTGCAGAGCGAGATTCGAGCCCACAGCCTGTCACTGGGACAAGCCTGACCCCTACAGCACGGTGTCACAATCACAAGCACACATTTCCACATTTTTATGACATTCAAGTACAGACAGAAAGGAATTTAATAGCAAGGGAACCATCAACACAGCCCAGCAAAATATTTACATTGAAGGAACAGAAACTCAGCACTCCGAACCTTTAAGGCACAGCCTTAGACTGGTTTGTCAGCCTCGCTGGAACAAAGTAGATAGCGTGCAGAGAGAGCTGGGAGGCCAGCAGGAAGGTAAAAGTGTGATGGCAGTAAGTGGTTTGAGGGGGTTTTACAACAAACTGACAGGGGACTAGACACTAGCATAAAGATATAAAAAGAGAATCTTAGTGTGATAATAGAGTGCTGGATAGTACTAGAGTGGACAGTAGTGACATGTTAGATAAGAATTAAGGAAGACAATGAAAAATGAAATGCCCAATTTAGAATGTATGGAAGTAAAGGCTGGTGAGCTACAGGCGCGAATAGACATGGAAATATAGTGCAGTGACAGTAACATAAACATGAACTTAAAGTGGTAAGGACTGGGTGTTAGGCTAGAGTCATTGCTCAAACAAAAAGGCTATCCATCTTAAAATGGACCAGAGACATGAGTCCAGATGTCCCAGCCACATCCTTTTTGTCAGCAGGATGGAGGGGATAGCAGGGGCTGGTAAAGGACCATTCTTTGCAAGTTCATGGTTAATGGAGACAACTGCATAAGTTAATGTGCAACTCCACATTAATGATTGATTGGATTTTTGTAAATGGGCTTTCAAAACATGATCTGTGCAATTTAGAGCTGTAAGGTCTGAACTCACCAGAGTTCTCTGGAGAGGTAGGGGTAGGGATAGGACCCTGAGAGAGAGCCCTGTTCCACTGGGGTCGATAAAAGTGAGTTTAAATGTGTGTAAAATGTGCATAAGTTCATTCCTATTATAAAGCTCAATGGGACTGTCAAAGGGAGCTGTCAAGCTAAGGCATTTAAATCTCCTGCCATTTAAATATTTGAAAGTGTTTAAAACTATTCAATACTTGCTATTTCACTTTGTCGATTTAAGCTGGTAGAGATATAAACTGGTGGATTATCATTACATGATTAGCACTGAATGAACGTTTTCACAATTTATCATTGTGGTCTGTTCACAGTTTGATTGACAGCTGCAAGAGCATGTTAAATCTTTGAAATAGGATTACAAAGACAAATGTTTCTTCAAATCAGTGTTAAGTATTTGGAGTAAATTAAATGTAGCTCCTGAGGTCTGCCATTGGTAAATACTGATTGAGTTGGCATGGAAATAGAAGGGGAGGTAGACATGGCACGTAATTGGCAAACAAAAGTGCCTAGAGACTGGATAGAGGGGAATATTTAGTACAGAGTGCATGCAAATTATGGGAAATGTGTAATGGGTTTGAGGTGGCATGTGTTAGCATGGAAGTGGCATCGGGGGTATTTGGAGGATGTGGAATGCTTTGTTTTCTTCTTCTTTTCATAGATTCAGCAAAGCACCAGAGTATCCATGCCAGCCTCCCACATAGCCCCTTCTCTGAGCACTTTCTGGGGGTGGCATCCAGGAATCCTATCTTCACCCCTTCATGCTGGAACAAATATCCACAATGCCAGGATACCTTATCCTGTATTGGGTCTGCAGACCCACTCTCCTGATCCAGCAGCAATAAATTCATGACTTAATATTAGCAGGTATCAAATCTTCCACAAAGATAGAGGAGAAGGGAAAGAGAGATAGAGTGGCAGAACTGGTTGGGAAAGGAAGTGTTGAAAAGAAAGGTGTGTCCTTGAGCAGACAAGGACAGAATCTATTTGCTTTGAGTTGAGAAACACAAAGAGTGTGATCATGCTTTTGGAGTTTCTACAGGCCTCCAACGAGACATTGCTGGAAGTTGCCAGATCAAATGGAGGATCCTTTTGGTAAGAATGATCATTATATCAATGGTTTTATGTTAGCAATGCAGAAGATCAAGGAATAATCCAAAGTAAATTGTCTAAATTGGAAGAATACCAATCTCAATGGGATGAGAGGGAGGAAATGGAATCAAATTCTGAGGGGAAAATTTGTAACAGAACAGTCGGTGATTTAGGTCTTAGTTTCAGGCTAGGAAAGGGAAATCAAAGCCAGAGGTTTTTGGATGGTAAGGGAGCTAGAGATTAAGGTGAAATAGAACAAAGATGGTGAGATGTGTATCAGGTGAATTCGTCAAGTGAGAGACCAAGGCAAACTAAAATAGCTTGAGAGAGATAGTGAGGGAGAAAGTAAAACTGGCAAAGAGAGAATTTGAGAACAGAATTTCTGAAAAACATTCAAAAGAATCCAAAAATCTTGTACTGGCAGGTAAATAGTAAACAGGTAGGAAGGGGAGAACTGGGTTCTATTAAGTGGCAAAGAGGGCTATATCTCCTTTGAGGAGCAAGACAAGGCTAAAATACTTAATGAGTTCTTTGCATCGATGTTCGCTCGGGGGAGATGACAACACAGCAATAGAAACAGAGCTGGTTCACATGATAGATTGAGTGAAAACTGAGAAGGAGGATATACATTGGAGGTTGGTTAATGCTCAGAATCTTCTGTAAACACAGGGGAGGTGCCAAAGGACTGAAGAGCAGAAAATACATTCTTATTCCAGTGAGAGTATAAGGATACCCATAGTAACTATAGGATGATCAGTTTAGCATTGATGATGGGTAAGGTTTTAATTACAATAATTAGGGCAGAAACATCAATAGGCACTGAGAAAGCTTGGGTTCATTAATGGGTGCCATTAAAAAGCAGACCATGTTTAACCAAACCAGTAGATTTTTTTTTTCTGATGAAGGAAAAGAGAGGTTTAATGGATGGGTGTGCAATGGCTGTTGCCTGGATGGTTTTGGTGAAAATGGTTGTCAAAGTATCAAATAAGAGGCAAGGAGTCAGTATCGACTTGGAGAACGGTTGGCACAGTGATTCAGTGGCGATCATTGATGCCTCATCAGCGCCAGGGATCCAGGTTCAATTCCAGCCTTCGCCAACTATCTGAGTGGACTTTGTATGTTCTCCCTGTCACTGCGTGAGTTCCCTCTGGGTGCTCTGATTTCCTCCCACAGTCCAAAGATGTGCAGGTTAGGTGGATTGGCCATACTAAATTCCCCATAACATCTATGGTGGGGAATGCAGGGATGGTGGGTCTGGGTGGGAAGATCGGTGTGGACTTAATGGGCCAAACAGCCTGCTTCCACACTGTAGGGATTCTATGATGGTGAAAACATTGACCTAAGGGTCAGGAAAATCGTGAATTGTAGTAAATAGTCTGTTTTTTTCTCAACAGGAGGTTGATGTTGCCCATGAGTCAATGTCAGGTTGCATTCATAGACTTCCTAGTGTAATTGTAAAGAGTATACAGGAACACACGGACCTTGTGGCCCATGTTTACATATCTTTGAAGGTTGCAGGATATTTTCCAAGAACAGTTAGCAAAAAATATTGGATCTTTGGCTTCATAAATAGAGATAAAAAGCAAAGAATATAATGCTCAATATCTCTAGTCATCCAGTGTTCCCTATACCTTCCAGGCTTGCCCTTCAGACTAACAGGAACATACTGAGTCCGAACTCCCGTTATTTTGTTTTTGAAAACCGCCCAAAAATCCCTTTACCTGCAAACATTATCCCCCAGTCAGCCTTTGAAAGTTCCTGTCTAATATCATCAATGTTGGCCTTACTTCAATTTAGCACGTTAACTTTCAGATCAGGCGTACCCTTTTCCATAACTATTTTAAAACTAACAGAATTATGATCACTGGTCCCAGAGTGCTCCCTCACCAATACCTCAGTCACTTGCTCTACCTTATTTCCCAAGAGAAGATCGAGTTTTGTTCCTTCTCTAGTAGGTATATCCACATATTAAATAAGAAAAGCACTCTTGGCAAATTTGTCCCTATGCAAGCCCTTAACACTATGACAGTCTCAGTCTATGTTTGCAAAGTTAAAATCCTCTTCCATTACAACCCTATTATTCTTACAAATATTTGCAATCTCTCTACATATTTGCTCCTCAATTTCCCGCTTAGTGTTGGGGGGCCTATAGTACAATCCCATTCAAATTGATCACCCCCTTCTTTATTTCTCAGTTCCACCCATAAGACTTCATTGGATGATCCCCAGGAATATCCTCTCTAAGTACTACCATGATGTTTTCCTTAATCAAAAACGCTGCTCCTCCTCCTCTTGAACCTCTCTTTCTACCGTTCCTATAGTATCTGTGTCCCAGGACATTGAGCTGCCAGTCCTGTCCCTTCCTCAGCCACGTTTCTGTAATAGCTGTGATAACCAGTCCCCAGTGTCCATCTATGCCCTGAGTTCATCTGCCTTACCTGTCAAGCATCTTGCATTGAAATAAATGCAGTTTAATTCATCAGTCTTACCTCAATTTCTTCCTGTCTCATCTATTTAACTTGCTCCCCTTAACTATTGTACCACTCTCAACCCTCTCTCTTTTCTTACTACTGCTTTGGAACCCAACCACTCCACCCCACATCACCCCCAAATGCTAGACTCCTGAGTAGCACAAAGAAACCTCCCTAGCAGAATGTTGGCACCCCTCCCTCTTGTAAAATTCACTTCTGCCCCAGAAGAGATCCCAATGATCCAAAAATGTGAATCACTGCCTCCTGCACCAGCTCCTCAGCCACAAATTCATCTGCCGTATCCTTCTACTCTCACTAGCACGCAGCACCGGGAGTAATCCAGAGATTACTATCCTTGAGGTCCTGTTTTTTAAACTCCTGCCTAATTTCCTATATTCTCTACATAGAACCTCATCCCTTCCTCTACCTATGTCCTTGGGACGAATGGGTACAATGACTTCCATCTGATCGCTGTCCCCTTTAAGAAGTTGCTAGGGCCACTCAACTAAGGTTTATGTCGCACAATGATGCCAAACATATAAACAGATCCTTAACCTGTGTAGAATGACCAAGTCCAATTTACAGAGTATTGTCCCATTTATATCTGCCGAACACAGGACCTAGGGAACTTGGGGAAATAAATAGTGATGTCCCAAAAACAGTTCACATTACAGAAGAGGATGTGCTGGAGGTCTTAAAATGCATAAAGGTAGATAAATCTCTGGGACCTGATCAGGTGTACCCTAGAATTTTGTGGGAAGCGAGGGAAGTGATTGTTGGGCCCCTTGCTGAGATAATTGTATCATCAACAGCCAAAGGTCAGGTGTTGGAAGACTGGAGGGTGGCTAATATTGTGCCATTATTTAAGAAAGACTGCAAGGAAAAGCCAGTGAGCCTGACATCAGTGGTGGGTAAGTTATTGGAGGTGATTGTGAGAGACAGGATCTTCCTGCTTTTGGAAAGACAGGGACTGATTTGGGATACTCAGCATAGCTTTGTGCTTGGGAAATCATGTCTCACTAACTTGACTGAGTTTTTTAAGAGGTGACAAAGAAGACCAATGAACGTAGAGCGGTAGACATTGTCTACACAAACTTTAGCAAGGCCTTTGGCAAGATTCCACATGATAGACTGGTTAATAAGTTTAGGTCATATGGGATCCAGGGAGACCCAACCAATTGGATAAAAAATTGGCATTACGGTAGGAGACAGAGAGTGGTGGTAGAGTGTTGTTATTCGGACTGGAGGCCTGTGCCCAACAGTATGCCACTTGGATCGATGCTGGGTCCACTGTTGTTTACCATGTTTTTAAACAATTTGGATGAGAATATGGGAGGTATGATTAGTAAGTCTGCAGATGACAGCAAAATTGACAGTATAGTCAAAAGTGAAGAAGGTTATCTAAGAGTACAATGAGATCTTGATCGGATGGGCCAATGGGCCAAGAAGTGGCAGATGGAGTTTAATTCAGCCTGATGTGAGGTGTTGCATTTTGGTAAGACAAACCAGGGCAGGGCTTACACAATTAATAGTAGGACACTGGGGAGAGTTGTTGAACAGAGATATCTAGGGGTGCAGGTGCATCGTTCCTTGAAAGTGCCGTCGTAAGTAGAAAGGTTGGTGAAGAAGGCATTTGGCATTCTTGCCTTCATTGGTCAGAGCATTGAGTATAGGAGTTGGGAGGTCATGTTGCAGCTGTACCGGACATCGGTGAGGCCTCTTTTGGAATCCTGCAAAGAATTCTGGTCGCCATGATATAGGAAGGATGTTGTTAAGCTGGAAATGGTGCAGTAAAAATTTACAGGGATGCTGCCAGGACTGGGAGGCTTTCAGTTAAAAGGAGAGGCTGGTTAGGCTGGGGTTTTTTCCCTGAAGTGTGAGAAGCTAAGGGGTGTCCTTACAGAGATTTATAAAATCATGAAAGGCATAGGTAAGACGAATAGCCAAGGTCGTTTTCCAGGGTTAGAGTAGTCCAGTATTAGAGGGCATAGGTTTCAGGTGAGAGGGGAAGGATTTAAAAGGGACCTAAAAGTGGAAACTTTTTCACGCAGAGGGTAGTGCATGTATGGAATGAGTTGCCAGAGGAAGTGGTGGAGCCTGGTACAATTACAACATTTGAAAGACATTTGGACAGGTACATAGTAGGAAGGGTTTAGAGGGATATGGGCCAAACGCTGGCAAATGGGAATAGTTCAGTTCAGAAGGCAAGAAGGCCAAATGCCTTCTTCACCAACCTGGTCAACATGAACGAGTCAGGCTGAAGGGTTTGTTGCCTTGTTGTATGACTCTGACTCTATAAGCTCTGATTAGGCCAGAACTAGGGTTTTGTATCCAATTCTGAACACACTCTTTCAAAATGTGCAAAAGTTTTGCAAGTGTTGCAGAGGAGCTTTACAAGAATGTCTCCAGGATTGAAGGATTTGAGCTATGAGGTTAGTTTGGAGATACTGGGGTTGGTCTGTATACAGCAAAGGAGATTGAGGGGAGATTTTATAGATAGATGCAGGATTACAATGTGTTTGGATGAAATAGACAAGGGAATACTAGTCCAATTAACTGATGGTACAAGGAAGAGGGGACACGTTGATGCAAGAGGGTTGTGGGAATAAACTATTTTAGGCAGTGACTGGTAATGGCCTGGAACTCACTGTCCATGAGCAGCAGTGATCCAATAATTTCCAAGAAAAACGTGCAAGTAATTGAAAAATGTAAGGTTACAGGGATAGAGGAGTGGAGCAGGACCAACTGTATTGCTCCACAGAGGACAAGTACGGAATGAGTGGGCTGAATGGACTCTAGGGTTTAATCCTACTGTATCGTCTGATCATTTAACTCATTGCTGCTTATAGGACTTTGCTGTGTCCAAAGTAATGTTGCCCTACACTTCAAAAGTATGCTGGCTGTAAGGGGTTGGAATGCCCCGAAATTACATATGGTGCTATACAAATATATACCTTTCCAAATTTGTCCAGTGCACAAATCTAATAATTTTAATTTCATATTTAGTCATTCTGTTGGAGATGAGTGACAGAGTGCCTGTATCAGCACGTCATACATCAGCACTTACCCACTTAACCACATGAGTTCAGGATTAAAATGATAAGCTGGAACAATCTAATGTGACTGTTCTGAATGTGGCTTTGATTGAAGACTTAGCTAAATGCTTTGGAGGTAATTGTAGGGCTTTTGAAAGCACTTTAGTTAATAAAGTTTGCCAGATCGTGCAAAGGATAATTCAGCCAAGATTGTCCCGAAAGCCAGTGCTTCCAGGGAATAGGTGATGTATGTTGATAAGGAACTCAGTAGCAGCAGGAAGTTAAAATAGTCAACGTTGTGAAGCTAGGGCCCAGGAAACATACACAATTCAAAGTAAAGTTATTTCTTAACTTTGAGTCTCCTGAAGGCCTCCCAGAGGAAGTCTGGAGCTTTCACTCTCAGACATTGCTGCTCTGGGGTACAACAAATATCACTGACTGTCCCAGAGATAGTAGGAACTGCAGTTGCTGAAGAATCTGAGATAACAAGGTGTGGGGCTGGATGAACACAGCAGGCCAAGCAGCATCAGAGGAGCAGGAAAGCTGGCGTTTCGGGCCTAGACCCTTCTTCAGAA
>JAHRHZ010000139.1:48409163-48445552 GCA_024137785.1 Ginglymostoma cirratum | reverse complement strand
GAGCAGAGATTCCTGGGTATTGACAAGGCGGTGGCAGCAACTCCTGGTAGCAGTAGGCCCGGAGCAGAGACTCCTGGGTATTGACAAGGCGGTGGCAGCAGCGCCTAGTGGCAGTAGGCCCGGAGCAGAGATTCCTGGGTATTGACAAGGCAGTGGCAGCAGCGCCTGGTGGCAGTAGGCCCAGGGCCCGGGGCTCGTCGTTGCGGTATGAATGTGGGTCCACCGCAGGACCCAGCATCGGTGGGCCCCTCGGTGAGGTGTGCCCAGCGATGATGAGCGGGCACCTGAAGAGCGGTGACTCTGACTTTGGTTGGTCGGGTGCAGGCTGCGGCGTAGGTGCGGTTGGTGAGCTGGCTCAGGGCCCAGGGCTCATGGCGGAGGTGGCAGAATGAAGCTGTTTCTTTTTATTCTTAAGCTGCTCAAAATGGCATCAGATTGTGGTGACAGTTGAAGATTTTCACTGTATTTTACTGTGTGTTCATTGTGGAGTACAAGCGACAATAAATCATTCATTCAGATTTGTTTCTCTTACCCTTTTACATTGAAGAGTAGCGTCCGAAAGGTAAGAAATCTGATTTTGTTTTCCTCGTTTGCTAAAGCAATGCACACCTCTTTACAGTACTGCTAACGAGGATTGATCATTCTGATAGTAACCCTCAGGAGATTACACATGAGTTACCTTGATCAGCTTTGCATTGCTATGAGTCCAATTACATATCTAGCAGAGACAGCTGCTGTTTTGGTGCCTTAGAACATGTCATGAATGGTGGAATAATTTTGTTGTTGCAATGTAATGTCATGTTTCAGCACCGCAGCGTATGAGCTGAGCAGCCCATCCAGCTAAGCCAGAGGTTTTCTCAAACCTCCACCACCCAGAGTGGGAAAGGGATGGAATATTTCACACAAGAGTGGTTGAGGCAGAGACCTTGGTAGAAATCTGGGTGACTGCTTGCTGGAAGATACAAAGCACAGAGGAGACGGGACGTCCGTGAGATTCGTTTTGGTTTGTCTGAGCCCCCAAAACGATATTCAGTATTTTGTAACATATGCCAGCTCTGTTTGACCAAAGGATATCAGGCTAAAACATGCAAGAAGTCCGATTGCCTGGAGAAACGCGAGGTTTAACATTGCTCTGAGTAAAGGGCAGCCAATCAGGGAGAGATATAAAAGATAGACAAATGGCATGTTGGAAGATCACAGCAGGCCAGGCAGCATCTGGAGGAAAGGAGCAGTCAATGTTTCAGGTATTACCCTCCCTGAGTCCTGAAGAAAGGTAGTACCCGAAATATTGACTTCTCCTTTCCTCCAGATGTTGCCTGGGTTGCCATGTTCTTCCAGCCTCCTGTTTGTCTGCCTGAGATTCCAACATCCGCAGATTTTTTGTCTCTAACCAAAGATGTAAAAGACATTTCCAAACTTCTATGCAGGCACATCAATGAAATCTGAAACATGACCACAACATTGCAAATTGCAGACTTCAGCAGAGAGTATATACCACCCCAACAACTTCCGCATTCAATGTATCATTCTCCAGCACTTCCGCCACCTGCAATCTGACCCCACGATCAAAGAGATACTTCCCTCCCGACTCCTATCTGCCTTTTGCAGGGACTGCTCTCTCTGCAACTCCCTCGTCCGCTCCACACTCCCCACTAACCCTACCGCACTCAGCACCTTTCCCTGCAACCGCAGGGAGTGCTACACCTACCCCATACCACCCCCCTCACCTCCATTCAAGGCACAAAACAAACCTTCTACATTAGACAGGGGCTCACCTGCACATCCGTCAATGTGATCTACTATATCAGCTGCTCCCGATGTGGCCTCCTCTTCATCGGTGAGACCAAGCAGAGGCTTGGAGACCGTTTTGTAGAGCACCTGCTCTCTATACATGACAAACGACAACACCTTCCGGTTGCCAACCATTTTAACTCCCCCTCCCACTCCCTGTGTAACATGTCCATCCTGGGCCACCTCCAGTGTCACAGTGACACCACCTGCAATATGGAGGAGCAGCACCTCATATTCTGCCTCGGGAGCCTACAGCCCGATGGCCTCAATGTGGAATTCACCAGTTTCAAAATCTCCCCACCTCCAGCCTCATCCCATGACCAACCCTCCCTCTCATGCCCACCTCCTTGACCTGACACAACCTGTCCATCTTCTCTCCCACCTATGCGCTCCTCCCACCTCACTGACCAATCCCCACCACTCCCTACCTGCACTCACCTATCACTTTCCCACCTACCTTCCCCAGCCCCACCTCTCCTCCCTCTATTTATTTCTGAGGTCCCTTCCCCCTCCCCCATTTCTGAAGAAGGGTCCCGACCCGTAACGTCAATTTTCCTGCTGCTCTGATGCTGCCTGGCCTGCTGTGCTTCTCCAGCTCCACACCTTGTTATCTCTGAATCATCCAGCATCTGCAGTCCTTGCTATCTCTGAGAAAGTACATGTGGCCGATTTAACACACCGTACCCACACTGTCAGAAAGATTGAAGCCTTTACCTTCCTCGAAGTGATATTGCATAATCGGTGCAATGTACCAAGTTTGATATTGGTCCAAGTGCAAATGTCATTCCTTTACACATCTTGCCACCATCTTCTCAAGGCTAACCAGGGATGGGTAATAAATGCTGGTCATCTAGCATGCCCACATCCTGTGATTGAATAAAAGACTTTCAAGTGATTTGTCAGATAACTGTCTCAGTGTGCTGTGATACGTACATGATAAACTAACATCCATGTATAGGCATTATCCAACTCAAATATCAATATGGCTCCTTGGGATGGACACCTGAAACCTTTTGCTGAAAGGACTGTCTATCGGTGATGCACCAGAATGCATGCATGTATTTATCCTTGTAATGGTAACCAACAATCAGGACATCAAAGATTCCAGACTGCATATTCGATTTGGTCATTGCCAAACGAAGCATATTCAGGAATCTATGACTAATCATGTCCAACTGCAACTTGAAGCGGGACAAAGCTTCAAAGTTCAAGATCTTCAGAGAAACATGTGAGATTGTGGAAAGTTACTTTAATATTGTTCCAGCCCAAATCACGCAGAGTTGTCACAAACATTAATCAAACCCCGCAACAAGCAGAAAACAGGTCAAGCTGTACATAATCAACTGTCCATCGTGCTCAATGGCAGTCCAGGTACAATCATAGTAGACAGCCAGTATTTCTCTACAACACACGAGGCACCCCTATCTATAAGGACAGGCAGCACACAGCAGGCTGAAGCCACACCATTGGATCATGATAACTTAAAAGCAAGTGTGGAAGCAGGAACATGATCATGGGGAAAAGAACAAAAGAGAAAATCTGACCCAGTGTTGAAGAACGCATTCAAACAAAAAAGATTTACTCAATTAACTTCCAAGTGAAATATGTTCCACCTACTCTCACTCCAAGGAGCACAGTGTCTCAGTGGTTAGCATGGCTGCCTCGCAATGACAGGGACCTGTCTGAGTGGATTCCCTCCGGGTGCTCCGGTTTCCTCCCACAGTCCAAAGATGTGTACGTCAGGGTGGATTTGCCGTGGGAAATTGCCCACAGTGTCCAGGGTGGGAAAAGTGGGTGTGGGTGGGGAGCGATGCTCTTCAGTGCAGAATCAATGGGCCAAATGGCCCACTTCCACACTGTAGGGATTCCAAAACAAAACTATTAATTTTAAAGTCAACACAGTGTGGAGCTGGAGGAACACAGCAGGCCAGGCAGCATCAGAGGAGCAGGAAAGTTGACGTTTCGGGTCAGAAGCCTTCATCAGAAAATGGGGAGTGGGGGAGGGAGCTGGAAAATAACTAGAGAGTGGAGGGGTTCGGCTGGGGAAGGTGATAGGTGAGTGCAGGTAGGGGGTGGTGGGGATTGGTCAGTGGGATAGGTGGGGTGGATGGGTGGAGAGAAGATGAACAGGTTGTGTCAGGTCAAGGAGGCACGGATGAGAGGGAGGGTTGGTCATGGGATGAGGCCAGGGGCAGGGAGATTTTGAAACTGATAAAATCCACATTTAGGATACTGGGTTGTAGGCTCCTGAGGCAGAATATGAGGTTCTGCTCCTCCAGTTTGCGGGTGGCATCATTGTGACACTGGAGGAGGACCAGGATGGACATGTCGCCCAGGGATTGGCAGGGGGAGTTGAAGTTGGTCGCAACTGGGAGGTGTTGTCGTTTGTTGTGAACAGAGGGCAGATGCTCCACAAAGTGGTCTCCGAGCCTCCCCTTGGTCTCCCCGATGTAGAGGAGGCCACATCAGGAGCAGTGGACGCAGTAGACCACATTGGCGGATGTACAGGTGAGCCCCTGTCTGATGTGGAAGGTTTGTTTGGTGCTTTGAATGGAGGTGAGGGGGGAGGTGTAGGGGCAGGTGTAGCGCTTCCTGCGGTTGCATGGAAAAGTGCCGGGGGTGGTGGGGCTAGCGGACGAGGGAGTCACAGGAAGAGCGGTCTCTAGCCCAGCGTCCCGCTGATGCCACCAACTGCGTCACTTCCGCTGCTGCTGCCACCGCTGCCAATTCCATTTCTGCCACTGCAGTTGACGTCGACAACATCTCTTCTGCTCCTGAGACAGTGTCCACCCCCACACCGAGCTCCAGCTCTACACCCAGCTCTAGCCCCAAGCCCTGCCGGGTCTTCACCATACCCCACCAAGACCTCTCCCTCATGAGGACAAACAGTCAGTCCTCAGCAAAGGACTCACCTTCATTCTCCTGTGCCCACACTACGGAGAATACAGATCACGCTTGGACATCGACCTCTTTTACCACACCCTCGGCCTCTGAGCCTGTTTCATTAACTGCGAGTCTAACCCACCCTCTCCTGACCCCTTCTCCCGCCTCCAACACACCCCATCCTCCTGGGCACCCATTCTCCCCATGGCCTCCTGCACAAAATGCAGCCAGTCTGAGGATAAACCCTTGACCCCACTGAAGACAGGCCCCCTTTAGCTTTCAGGTGTTTCCATTTGCTTGACACACATGCAGCGTGGTGCCCATGGAAGGTTCTGGCACACGCCGCAGGTTTGAGAGTGATGTACCATGAAGTTTTACGGTGACGTGTCTGTTGGCTTGACGATTTAACAGTTCTGGACAGAGACAAGCTGCTTGGTCTGCCTCTTAGCTAAACAGCAATTGAAGCTCCAGGGGATGGTCACCTGTTAAGCCAGGACTGAAGAGCCTATGTACGGAGAAGCAGCATCAGGTAGAAACACTGTCAGCCTCCAAGCCAGTACAAAGTGAGTCAGCACAAAGAAAATGGAAGGAATGATGGTGACAGTGGAGCAGGATGATGGCCAGGAGGATTGGGTGTCAAACTGCTGCCACCAGGTAACTGCTCCGTCCTTCACGTCGGGAATTGGCGGAGTCTAGTTTCTGGGAGAAGGAAAGGGAGAATCAGGAAATGCAATGACATGAAGCAAGGTTAGCTAATAATATAAATGCATGGAAATAAGGCAGTCAGGCCTCATTGACGTGGTTCAGAACTCACTGTTTGAGCCTTAAGATACAACTTAGAAACCTGTTTCTTGAAGTTGAGAATCCTATTTTTCCATTTTCACCGTACTTACCCAATTTTCTAACACAGGCTATTCAAGGAAGCAGAAAAGTCCCTGTCCACAGTTAATACATCTATCCTGTCTACCTTCCTGCTGTTGTTATATAACACTACATGTCCCTTCAAGATATTTATCCAAGTTTACCAGGAAGGCTGATAAAATGATAGAATGACTTTCAGGGAGCTGTTCTAAAATCTAACTTTCCATTTTTCCAATCCACTTAAGTCTACCTTGTCTCAGTTCACACCCATCTCTCTTTATTCTGCTGTTCCATCCCAATGCAAGTAGGTCTGAACATGCTGAAGGGTATAGGAACATCAGGAGCATGGGAAGGCTGTTCAGACTCTTGTCAAAACTGTGCTATTTGATGATATCAAAGCTGACCCAAATCATAACCCCATCATCCCACCTTATCTCTAAATACCTGAACTAACAAATCTATTGATTTCATCTTTGAAGTTCCAACCAACACCCCACAGCATCCATAGGCTTATACAGAAAGAAATGTAGATTTCTACTCCTTTTCAATGACTTGTTCAATTGATTTGTTGAATGCTCTGTCTCTAATTTTATCATTTAATCCTCTTTTTCTGATTTCTCCAGCAGTTCTCTGTATCTATCCTTCATGCCAAGGGATACAAGGCTAAGTGCTGGAAATTGGGATTAGATTAATTAGGTTGGTGTTTTTGTACAGTGTGGACTCAATGGGCTGAAGGGCCTTTTTCTGTGCTGTAAATCTCTATGTCTCTATCGTGATCAGAACACTCTATGTTCCAGTTTCATTCTGATTATTTTCTTCTTTCCCGGTCTTTATTTCAAAAGAAAAAATTAATTGCCCGTCCTCACATATCTCTAATGAGGACAATCCCAATTCTTTGAATAAAAGCAAAATGCTGCAGATGCTGGAAATCTGAAATAAAACAGAAAGTGCTAGAGAAACTCAGCAAGTCTGGCAGCACCTGTACAGTGTTAAGATCCCAGCTGATGTTATGACTGGACAAGTCTGATCCTAGACTGGGACCTGGCTTGATAGATCACATTTGATTTGTTTTGGTTTCAACGAAGTTTCCTCTGACTGAAACGTAAGGAGACAGCACTGCAAACCCTGCTTTAACAATAAAACAGAAGTTTACAAACAAAAGAAATGAAGATAGAATAAATCAAACTATCTACTTAGAGCACAAATTCAAAGATTTTTAAACACAATGAAGTATTATCCCATTAATCCCAAAATGTTTCTTTACAATATAAGTTGGAAAGAAAAGCAACGCCTTTCGTATAGTGCCCAGAACATACTCTGGTACAGCCCTTAAGAATACACACATTGAATAGCATTAAAAATACTTATACCATACGCTCACCAGAGTCTCTGTATCTGACATCTCAGTGGGTGACTTTAATGCTGGTCTCCAACTGCAAATAGCTTCTTCCTGGAGCTATTATGCACCTGAGTCTCAGATAGCTTCTTCCTGGAGCTATTATGCACCTGAGTCTCAGATAGTTTCTTCATGGAGCTATTATGCACCTGAGTTTAAACATACTCGACTTTAAGTATAATCTTTAAGGTTTTATCCCAACATTTCTGGTTTGAGACTAAAGCTAACTCTTTACTCTAAGGTAACCGAGTCCACATATCCTTCCTTTCTGGACTGTGCAGCTATCTTCATTCAAAGACTTCACAGGACTGCTCGAAACTCAAAGGAAAACTAAAAGAAATCGCACTTCAATTGCAAACATTCATTGAGGCCCCATTATTTACCTTGCAGGGCCTCAAAACAACTAAAGATAAACAAAAATCCATTAGCAGTGTACATAAACCCATTAATTATAAAGCTAGACCTTAAGATCTGTGTTTGAAAGAAATCAACACGGCTACAGAAGTACTTACAATTAATGATTTCAGACACACAGAAAACTCACATTTTGCTAACTCAAAAACCGAAACCAAAAACTTACAATAAATGATATTAAATATATATAAATCACACAGTTTTCACGATGAGAGAGAAACAGTTAATGTTTCAAGTCCAATCTGATTCTTCTTCAAATCTGCTCTTCTTTGAAATTAGCTAAGAAATAACTTTCTCACCACTTCTCCCTGTTAGCCAATTTACAACAGGTAACCATTTCCAAAAGTGACTGAAGAAATTGCTTTCTGACAGACTGCCTTACAGTCACCCTCATTATTCAGCAAAGTGATGGTAGAATGAGGTTATAATAAAAGCTCCACTGACTGGCCTAAGACCACAGTGGAGAGCTGCAGAAATCATTGATTCATCCATGAGAGACAAATCCTCAAAGATTATTGATTTGTTTTCATGTATCCACGACCACATCCATCTGTTCACAGCAATATGTTGTCAGTGCAAATTTAAAAATCTGTGGTGTTTTGGCATCTGCCTAATATTCTCTGCTGTGAAATACATTTTAACCACCTTCAGAAAAATAACTGGCGACTTTGCACGGGGATTCAAGAATGATATACTCTTTGTGTCAATTTCATCATCATAGAATCCCTACAGTGTAGAAACACACCCCCTTCGGCCCAACAAGTCCACACTGACCCTCAGAGCATCCCACCCAGACCCATTCCCCTAATCTACACATCCCTGAACATTACAGGCAATTTAGCATGGTCAATCCACCTAGCCTGTGCATCTTTGGACTGTGGGAGGAAACCAGAGAAAACCCACACAGACACAGGGAGAACGTGCAAACTCCACACAGTCGCCCAAGGGTGAAATCAAACCCGGGTCCCTGGTGCTGTGAGGCAGCAGTGCTAACCACTGTGCCACCATGCCACTCAACAAATTTCCCCATTACCTCTACTGTGTAAGGTGTGCGTGTTAAAGAGGATATTGTGAACAACATGTTCCATTGCTAGTGACGGAATTGAAAAATTATCCTTGTAGCATTCTTGCCAAATACTATTAAATTGAGTTTATGTTGTTTAATACGAAATCTTTTGATTCATTTTGATTAAAGAACTGATGGTGTCTTTTGATCTCGAGATCAAAGTGGTCGGCTTCAGTTAATTGATTGACACTTACTGGTAACTGTTAAATGCTCACAGACTCTTTGGACTCCCTCTCATAAAATGATGTGAATTCAGTCCAGCTCTGAAAATACAGCTTACAGTTTAATTACACATCGTTTGCAGCATTTCCAACGGCATACTTGGCTTCGTTCATTTCGCTTGTCTGAAGAAAAGTACCATACAATAGATATAGTTAGAAATATGACAACAATAGCAGCAACTTACATTTGTATAGTGCCATTAAGGCAATGAAATGCTCCAAGCAGGGGTCAAAATATTTCTTTCCCCTCAAGGGCTCTTCTTGAGATCTTCTCAGGTGTCACCTTTTGGTGTTTAGGGGCTAAATTTCCAATCTTACTCATTGCTGGTGATGCAGACACTTAGTAACATTATTGCCTCTCATATTTGTGTTGATAATGGAGTACGTGGATTCTCACAGGAGCAGAATTAGTAGAATTAATAGTATCCTCGAAAGTCATCACTACTCCATTAAACGTACAGACAAACACACAAAGAAAGCATTCATTTCAAAACACCCACTGTATTTCAGGTGGTATGAGATAGCAGGCATGAAATTATTTACTTTTTTAAAAACTGAAACACACATCAATATAGAAAGAAACAAAGAAACATGCTTTCTATGGACAGCAGAGGTGCCCATTAAGTTGTTAGATGTTTGTCTCTAACTCAGTCAATGTAAGTCAAATACTTCACAGTAAGTGAGATACTTTGTGACATAGTAATGTACAAATGTAAATCTTTATGAAATAAAATTGCAAACAATTAAATTATCCCACTGGCAGCAGTCATTCATAATGTTCAAACAATGCAATATTCCTTTGATGAAATGTTCAACCTTGCACCTTTACAGCTACACTCCTCCTCCTTTATTCAGAGATAGTAAGAACTGCCGATGCTGGAGTCAGAGGTAACACAGTGTGGACCTGGAGGAACACAGCGGGCCAGGCAGCATCAGAGGAGCAGGAACGTTAACGTTTCGGGTCAGGATCCTTCTTCAGAAATGCTTTTTCCAGAAGGAGGAGGATAATTTCTTCAAGGTAGGCATCCCTAGAAGAGGTTTTGCAGCGGGGTTATAACTCACTCAGAGATAGTAAGAACTGCCGATGCTGGAGTCAGAGATAACACAGCATGGAGCTGGAGGAACACAGCGGGCCAGACAGCATCAGAGGAGCAGGAAAGTTGATGTTTCTGAAGAAGGTCCCAACCTCAACAGACAATTCAGGAGGGTTGGAGTTGAGGTAGAGCTGGTTGTTGTCAGATTGCAGTATACACTAAAGCCAGATGATGCCAATAAGGGGCAACATTTAGGTGTGAAGTAGAAGGGCCTAAGGACAGATCCTTAGAGGACACCAAAGGTAACAGTGTGAAGCAGGAAGGGAAGCCATTACAAGTGGTGCTCTGGCTTTGGGGATTAAGAGTGTCATTGAGCAGGACAACAATGGAGAGGCGTTAGAAAAGGATGGTGTCATCAACAGGACTGAAGGCTACAAACAGATGGAGAAAGGCAAGGAAGAAACATTTACCCATGTCACAGTCACAGAAGGTGTCATTTGTGTCCTTGATGGGGAACTGCTTCAGTCCAGTAACAGAAAGCTCATTAGAGAGACTCAAACATGGAGTTCTGGGAACAACAGGAATGGATTTGGTGAGGCAACATCACATGGAAGGGCTTTGGAGAAGGAAGCTATGTTGAGACGGAACTGCAGCTCGCAAGGACAGAGGAGACAAGGTCTGATATTTTGAAGAGATAGGTGATGATGGCAGGGTTAAGGACAGCTCGACATCACTTAAAGAATGAATCCTGTTTACGTTGGCTGACCTTGGGGACCGGAGGGGAAGTTGGATAATCAGCAGTTTAGTAGGAATAAGACAGAGGAAACAGGAGTTGGATCTTACGTACAAGATGACATCAGGGAGGTCACGAGGGAAGAGAAACTTAGGGGAACACACAAGCTCAGAGCGAGGGCTGGAATATCGTGATGGAACATTTGACTGGCCCAGCTAATGGAAGGGAATGGTGCAACAGAAGGCAGTTGGTTCAGATTGACTCAGCCATAGTGACAGCTCCAGGGGCTACATATACTTTTTGCTGGAGGTGAGGGCAGACATAGCAAACTGCCAAACAGAGTTTCATCCTTATTTTTGACTGAATTAGAAAATACAAAGACAATTTTTAATTTCCAATCATGGAAACGTAACAGTGAAACCAAGTTTCAAAAGACAACATGAACTGTTGTTCTGTGAAATTTTGTGGCTAGACCAGGAATAGTGACAAATGAGTTGGCGTTGCCCTGTGAGCATGTTTCATGCCTAATTTCGGCCTCTCCACATCTATTTTCATACCTTTAATATTTAGTATTGATTGAGCGTTTATTTCCTAATGCTGAACCTATGTTGTTAGGGATCACCCTGCATTGCAAACCAGACATCCAAGCTAACAGGCTGTTAGATTTTCCCTTTAATGTTGAAGTAAGGTCACTGTGGTGATGTGGGTTAAGCAGTAGTGTACCACCAGTAGCACTGAGATAAATGACCAGATCACCTGCAGGGTATGATGCTAGTTGAGAGTTTGGCAGAACGCTAGAACAATTACAGCTCCCCCCCACCACATCCCCGTCCTTCAAAACAGTGTGATAGGATCTACGCCTGAGAGGGTAGACAGGGTCCCAGATTAATGCCGTATCTGCAAGGCAACACCTTCAATGGTATTGCACTCCCTCAGCACGGCTCTGAAGTGTTGCTTTGGATGGAACATTGTCATAAGCTGTGGGCAATATGGTGTCAAGACTGCAAGCCTTGACTCTAGGAGCACAGTCAAACCATTTATATCTGCATTTATCATTCTTACCAGCCAGCTCTTTCACATCAGAGGGTCTGGGTGCTTGACATAGCTTGCATTATCATCTCATGGGTGCAGAAATTCTCAATCAGAAGACTGCAATCTGTTAATGTTGATCTTCTAGATCACAGCAAATCAATGGAATCATGAATTGAATCTTTATCTATTGCTGCTGAGTCTCATGGGACTAACGTGTCCCCATGTTGTCAGCTTTTAGTCTTCAGTGGGGTATTTGCAGCTAATGGGGCAATATTTGTTAATACCTCTTGCATGAGAACTAGGCATTGGTAACGTGGCAGCGAAATACTCAATAGATGTTTAATGCAGCTCCAAATATATATGTGCCATACAGTCCCAGGGCACTTCAGTGTCCACACTAATATTAAGCTAATCAGATACAAACAGTGGCAGGTTTCACTCAGCTTGTAGAAACCAAAATAACTGTGGATAAATCAGAAATAAAAACAGAAGTTGCTGGAAAAGATCAGCAGGTCTGGCAGAGTTCTGAGAAAAGGTCACTTGACCCAAAAGGTTAACTCTGATTTCTCTCCGCAGATGCCACCAGACCTGCTGAGCTTATCCAACAATTTCTGTTTTTGTTCCCTCAGCATGTCATGCTTCAAGTGGTCCTGGTTAAGACAGAATTCAAGACCTTTATACCCCCAATTCACATGCTGCGATACGGTGATGATAACAGGAGCAAGACTCTTAAAGGTATACTGCAAGTTAGCTGTATAGTTTAGCTGTATCTAACATAAAACAACTGTATAAATCTTTGTAGCCCCATGATTTCAAAAAACACAAAGTTGCTTCACTCTCCCACTTGCAGATTGAGCTCACTCTCATTAAGTGGAAAAGCTGAAGGACTTACACTGCATACTTTCAGAGAAATCAGTATTTATATTTTGGAAACCTCATTAAAATTCTTAAATTTAACAAGTGTCCGGAATCAGTATAGCACCAACAAACAGCAGTTAAGTAGCACCTTTAATACAGTAAGGCTTACAATGAGCTTCACAGAAGTGTCACCAGGCAACAAGGAGTTACTGAAATGGGTGAAGTAGGTTTTAAGGAGCATTTTCTTAGGGATGAAAAGTGGAGAGCTGTAGACATTCAGGAAGGAATTCCAGAGTTTAGGGCTTTGGCAATTTAAAGACACAGCTTCTCACAGCAGAATAATAAAAGTCCAGGATGTGGAAGGGAGCTGAACTATAAAACAGCAGATATCCTGAGGGATTCTGAGAATGGAAGAGGTCACAGAGACAGTGAAGATACTGCAATGGAATGCCAGTTATTGACTGTAAGACAGTCAGCACACTTCTGTTCTGAATCAACATCTGTGTTAAAGCCAAAGAATTTTAAAAATGATTCATTCTGGATAAAGATTTCACCTGTTTCATTTGTTTACCAGATTCCAGGGCTCTCTGTGGATATAAGATACAGCTCTCACTTACAAAGGAATGGAAAAGTCAGTGTCAGCAGACCTCTGCACAAATGTTTATGCAGGACATTTATTTTACTGAATCAATATTTGTCAGATACATAATATACTACCAGCCAGTTAAAGCATTAACTACTAACCTGATTTACAGATTATTTAAATGCAAATTTGTATTATAAATTATTGGCAGTTGCTGTGATAAAAATTGCAATAGATTTTAGACTCAATACTCATTTCTATTTCAAATCAATTTGGACATCAAAACAGAAAGTGTGGAGTTGTGATCAACTAGTCCACATTTCATATCCATCTCGGAGATCAGTGACAGACTTAATAAACAGACCAAGTAATCACTCATTATACAACATCCTGGCCTACCACTTCATGCTAAATTATCAGCTATATTCACCATATACTTTTACATTTCCTCTTTTCCAGCACCCACTGATGGTCAGCCACAAAGATGAATTGAAATTTGTCAATGATGCAGTGCAATGGGAAACATTCCTGCCTCAAAGCCAGACATCTTGGGTTTGAATCCAATACCAGGCCTAGACTGTGAATGTGTATTCATAACATAGCCGAACAAGTTGATTATCCATCTGTAATTCCTTCCTGTGTGCCTATAACAGGTGGGAAAGTCTCCAGCTCAGCTAAACTGGGTGTAGAGTGGAGCTCCTCAAGATTATGGCCCCTACTGACAACCTGCTGCAGCAGGAACAGGCTGTTGTCTGCCTTCTGTGGGAAGTTGTGGGAAGTAAACACCAGGAAAAGCATGTCCCCTGAATAGATATGCTACTTGAACGTTCAATAGTCCTTATGAAGCGTCTGTAATCTAAAGGAGCCCAGAGATGTCAGAAATAGCCATTGGGAGATAACCAGCTTTATTCCGCATTAAAATGAGATAATCTCAGGTTGCAGTAGCTCATGGAAGGTAGGCAGTCACTCATGTTTTTCCATAGATCGCATTATATTACACAGCAAAATATTTTCTTATATAGCATCTTTATCATAGTTGAAAGTCTCAAGATGGTTTGTAGGAGCATTATAAAACAAATAATGATACTGAGGGGCATAAAGGGATATCAGGTCAGATGGCCAAAGGCTTGATAAAGTGGAAAATGAGTTGTTGTTCCTTGAGTTTGAATTGGGCTTAATTGGAACAACGTAGCAAGCCAAGGATGGAAATGTTAGCAATGGGAGCAAGGTGTCTTCCTGAAATTGCAAGAACTGGAAGGTCTGGCTCACTCCTACAGACTGAGCAGACAGAGATATTCTGTAATGCAGTTACCCAGTCTTGTCAATGTAAAGGAGACTACATTGTGAACAGGATAGAACATAGAACAGTACAGCACAGAAACAGGCCCTTTGGCCCATGATGTTGTGCAGGACATGACACCAAGTTGAACTTATCCCTTCTGGCTGCCCTCTTCTGATGTCTTTCAGGATGGAAGGCTGTCATTCTGACCCAGTTGGCCTTGTTGTGACTCCAGTTTAACTCCAACATAGTGGACTCTTTAAAAACTGAAAGACAACATGAACTCTTAATGGCCCCCTGCACAGCGGTCCAAACTAGTCAATTGTGTTTTAACAGCTACAAAGTATCTGGCGATGGGCAGTAAATCCCAGGCTTGGAAACAGACCACGCACGCTGAGAATGAGAATACGTCACTGTTGACAGTTTTATTTGTTCTTGCTTCCGATTCTCATAGGTAGTGCATTCTTTAAAAGTTAAGAGAAAGATGTAATCAAACTTTGTCGAAAGTTTTCACACCATACAGTCAATCACATCCATTCATAAATCTTTGGTGTTACTTACACAGCGTACCAACTGCTTCACATTATGTGCAGCAGACAGGATATCAGGGCCAAGGAGGATGATTTGTTCCACTTTGTTGGATGCTGCTTGCTCTGGTCCAAGGGTCAGTCTACAGAACGCATGACCTGCCTCAGGCTGACAGCTTACAGCTTCCCAGTCCGCATAACCCACCAAGCACGAGACTTCCTACGCCTGTGGATCTTGCCACTAATGTCTCATTGACAGAGGTCAGCGTGAACAGCTCAAATTGCACCTCGAGCTTTCACTTTGGTGCCAAGAACAGTCAAAACCACACATATCACATCTTCACGTGCCATGGGACTTAATTCAGTGAACTTTCTTTTCCCAGATAGTCAGATGGTTAAAGGATATGAAAAAAGTTCAATCAAGTCTCTTAGCTTTTCTTTCGTTCAATGTGTACCCTTCTTGTGATAGCGAGATATGGACTATGCTTCAAATGTATGATAGCACAAACAGTAGAGAATACCTACAGTGTGGAAAGGGGCCATTTGACCCATTGAGGTTGCATCAAACCTCCACACAGCATCCCCACCCTATCCCCGTAACCCTGCATTTCCCATGGCTAACCCACCTAGCCTGCACATCCCTGAACACCACAGGCAATTTAGAATGGCCAATCCACTGAACATGCATATCAATGGGTTGTGGGACCTGTACTGATTGTAACGACGTCAGCCAGGTGGACCTCATAGAATATGAATTCCCTGATTGGGGCTGTTAATCTGGTCTAATCAGGGAGCCCTGGCTGACACATAAAAAGGGGAGTGTCAGTCTCTACTAGAGTGACTGGTCCCTGACTCTGAATGAGGCAGCGATAAAGTCAAGGACTGATCATGTGTAAATAAAGGGTGATTCTGTGAAGTTATTCAAGACAAGACTGGAGCACCCAGAGGAAACCCTCACAAACAACGTGTAAACACCACACAGATAGACAGTTAGCTAAGGCTGGAATCGAATGTGCGTCCCTGGCACTGTGAGGCAGCAGTGCTAACCACTGAGCCACTGAGCCACCTCATAACTGCACCAATTTCCCGCTTAAAATCACCAAGCTATCTGTAAATATTATTTATCACTTGAGGTACTCCAACTCTTACTGAGCGATGAGAACAAAAGAAGATGGGGTTTAATGTTGGGAGTTTTAAACCACAGAATAGGAAACCAGTCAGAAACATGCCTCAGTGGAAACCTGGTTCATAGAACCCCACAGTGTGGGAACAGGCCATACTGACCCTTCAAAGAGCATCCCACCAAACCTGCATTTCCTATGGCTAATGCACCTAATCTACACACCCCTGGACACGATAGGTAATTTAGCATGACCATAACATCTAACCTGTACGTCTTTGAACTGTGGGAGAAAGCCAGAGCATCCAGAGGAAATCCATGCACACCCATGGAGAACGTGCAAACCCCACACAGACAGCTGACTAAGGCCAGAATTGAACCTGGGCCCCTAGATGCTGTGAGGCAGCAGTGTTAACCACTGAGCCACCATGCCACCCAAAGTTGAAGTTGATATTTTCACAGGGGGAGTTCTTGTCTGATACTGAAGTGGGTTTCCTGTCTACTAAGGGTCGGTGGGAATGGATGCAGCTCAGAAGAAACGTGGGACTCACATGGACATTCAACAATGACCATCACTAAGCCTGCTACCACAAACAGACCTCTCCACATTGTGCCAGTCACCTTGCCCTGCATCCCAGGAACACGTGATGTTATGGGGTGAGTTGGGCAGAGGCCAAAGGCCCAAGAGCAGGGCATCAGATGTCAATCTAGATCTAATGCTGGAGGGTGTGAGGGGGAGAAGGAAAGCTTTCTATTGGAATCAGACAAGAAGTCACCTTGTGTCTGTTGGGTCATCCTCTGTTAAATGTTACCTCCAATTCCTTCCTCCCCTTTTACTCTCAGCTCCTGCTCCGTCCAATAAGCTGAATCCTTCCAGACCACCGCAATGACCAAGTCAAGAAGGTGGTGGGGGCACCCCCTTACCAATCCAGTCACATCTTCAGAAGCAAAATGGCAACTCAACACTTGACCTACTGAGAAGGTAACATTGATTGCATCAGCTCTGTCTGTGTGTGTCTGTGTGTGTGAGGAGGAGAGAGTGTGTGTGTTTGTAACTGTGTGTGTGTGTCTGTGTGTGTGTGTGTTTGTAACTCTGTGTGTGTGTCTGTGTGTCTGTGTGTGTGTGTGTGTGTGTGTGCATATGTGTGAGAGTCTGTGTGTTTGTGTGAGTCTGCGTGTGTGAGTATGAGAGAGTGTGTGTGTTTGTAACTGTGTGTGTGTGTGTGTGTGTGTGTGTGTGCGTCCGTCCATATGTGTGAGAGTCTGTGTGTGTGTGTCTGTGTGTGTGTCTGTGTCTGTGTGTGTGTGTGTGTGTGTCTGTGTGTTTGTGTGTGTGCATGTGTCCCCATCCATATGTGTGAGAGTCTGTGTGTTTGTGTGTGTCTGCGTGTGTGAGTATGAGACAGTGTGTGTGTTTGTAACTGTGTGTGCGTGTGTGTTTGTAACTGTGTGTGTCTGTGTGTGTGTCCATATGTGTGAGAGTCTGTGTGTGTGTGTGTGTGTGTGTGTGTGTGTGTGTGCGTGTGTGTGTGTATGTGTGTGTGTGTGTGCGCCTGTCTGAGGCTCCCATACAGGGGCCAATGGCCAACACTTGCAGGCTTCATACAGATTGTGTTCCTAGAAAGTCTACACCTTCTCACCTCCACCCTCACTACCTAATAAAACAGTCCCTTTCCCCATCTCCACTATCTCTGAAATTATCCAAAGCAGGCTAATAAGAAGTCACAACATATTGTTAAATGAGGAGGGCCTCTCAAATATACTGCACTGAAGTGGGCTAAGGGTGCTACAGGAATCCTTGCACTGCGCTGTAATGAGCTAAGTGCAGGTTCAGTTTCAGGTTGCACTAAAGCAGGGATGCCATGATTATTTACCCGCTATTAGATAGAGCCACTTAACATGGACTAAAGCTTAGAGCAGAAGCAGAATGGTGATTAAAAGCAGATTGAGAATGATCTGCCAAAAAGCTCATTACAGGTGATAATGCACCATATTTGATGAGCCTGGGTCCAACAACAATCAAGACATTAGATTCCATCCAGAAAAAGGCAGGCCGCTTGATTGACACCACATCAACCCCCTTCAACATTCACTCCCTCTGCCATTACCACACAGCGGCAGCAGTGTCTACCATCTACAAGATGCACTGTGGTAACTTCGTAAGGCTTCTCACACACCAAATTCCAAAATCACAATTCCTTTCATCTAGAAGGACAAGGGCAGCAGATACATGGGAACACCACGCCTTGCAAGTTCCCTTCTAAGCCACTCACCATCCTGACTTGGAAACATACCGCCATTCCTTCACTGTCACTGGGTCAAAATCCTGGAATTCCCTCCCTAAGGGCATTATGGGTCTACCTACCTCCGAGGACGAGAGTGATACAAGGCTTCTCTACAAGCTTCTGAAGGTGATGGACAATGTGCTTTCCTCGACAGGACTGGCCACATCCCATGAAAGAATAAAATGGAATGTGGCTCATGCAGCCACATCGGTGGAATAACCCTAATCAAAATAGCTAATGCCATCCTCGGGACCATGAGCATATTTCCCCTTATTGCCGTCACCCCCTGTGCTGCCTTCAATCAGACTGACTCAAAAGACAGTGCCCCAGTGGTAACATTACTAGGCCACTCATCCAGGAGATCTAAGGGGCACGAGCTCAAATCCGTCCATGACACCTGTACGACTCCTGAATTCAATTAATAAAAGCTGCAATGTGAAACTACTTACAGCAATGGTGATCATGAAGCTATCATTGATGGTCGTAAAAACCCACCTGGTTCACTAATGTCCTTTAGGGAAGGAAACTGCCATCCTTACCTGGTCTGGCCTACATGTGACTCCAGACCCATAGCAATGTGGGTGATTAATAACTGCCCTCTGAAATGGCAGAAACCATTCAGTCCAGGGGGCAGTCAGAAATGGACAACAAATGGTGGCCATGCCGGTGATGCCTAATTCCATCACCAAACACCCCTACCTTCTCCTTCACAACATCACCCTGCTCTGTGACTACCTGTTCCTGAAGAGCACACTCTTTCCGTCCTTGTAATGTTGGCTTTTCCAACATTTTCTTAGCTGGTCTCCCATCTTACACCTTCCTTAAAGTTAAAGTCATCCAAAACGCTGGTGCACACGTCATATCCACTGACAAACGCTGTGCTCAGTCCTGCTGAAGAGTATGAGTCCTTAGGAGGCCCTCTGGTTGTAATTTTAGGATTTCACACTGCTGAGACAAAACTTCATTCATGTTATGGAAGCACATCAAAATGGGACATAGCAATAACCTATCAATGAACGAACTTGCATCCATCCTGCGGCTTGTTCCATAGTTAATCATCAACTTCTTACCATTGATCTTTTTTAGGGGTGGTTTTATCAGGGACCCAGAGGCAAGACCCATCGCAGCCAGTTCGTATTTCAGAGTGAGTCCTCAAAGTGCTTCATTCTTTAAAATTTCCACTCTCTCCTTTAACTTTCAATGCAACATGAATGGTTAAAAATTGCAACACAGAGGGACACTACTGGAAGTCCCATTCTATAAAGTGACATATCATTAGAATGGTATGAATAAAATGAATGTAGCACCACAAACACTTTAATGTAGAATAAACAAAATTAAAAATTCATTTAGGATAGGGAGAACAAATACTTTATTCTATTAAGTTTATATAATAGTATTAATAAACGATGTGAAATGTTGGAACTGAGTTTGAAAGTAATGACCCAGCAAAACTTGGTGACATTGCTTTAATTGCAAATTTAAAACAGAATAATTGGAGATTATACATGAGCGCTGGCAGTGCTGGGGTAATAACATTCTAAAGATACTGAAACAGTGAAATATCTGTCTTGAAACCTCTGACAACACAACAAACTTTAATACAAAAGAGAACTCCAGTGATGACAAAACCGCTTTAAACAGCATTTCCGGGAAACAAGAACATAGAGGGAGATGTAACATACATGTCTCCGTTAGACAATAGCTAATAATCAGGGACAACCCTTGAGCTATTAAAAGATCATACTGGGACATTCGGGGCTGCAGAGAGTGTCAAATAAGCAGGTGTATGAGAAACACAATCCCATTTGCAAAAATGTGTAACTTCATGCACAGTGCATAAGCATCCATGCCCTCTCCCTATCATTATGTCTTAGTGTAGCCCCTGCGCCTACAGATTGGACAGAGGGACCCTGTTGGCAGCAGATCTCAGTGACCCTGGAAGGTTGGTCAGTGTAACCCTGTGGGTATTGGTGTCAGGACAGTGCAGACATTCTGAGAGGCTACCTGCCAGAGGCAAGTGGACCTTCATCAGTTTGAACTCCCAATGGTCGGGGTGTAGGAGGGGATGGCCAGGCAGGGTGGAGTTGGAGAGCCGAGCAGTGTCCAGAGTGGGGATTGTTCTGACAGGCATGACACAGTACCACCTGACACTGCCCTGTCTCCTTGTGAGGAGGGAGAACGACAGTGAGCTCAAGGTCCCTCACCCCTCTCTCCCCATGCCTTCTGTTCTGAGGAACAGTCGCAAGGGGAGAAGGTGTCTACATCTTTCCAGCAGACTCTGAGGTCTCTCTGGATCTGGCTGTCCACGGCAGATGCCAACCTGCCCATGGAGGCAGACAGACAGTATCATGATCTGCTGTACCACTGCAGCTTCTGGGCAAAAACGGCTATTGCCTCCCACATTGCTGCCCGCCTCCGCTGTCCCTCCCAGTGCGTGAGGGTGATGTCCCTAATCGCTGACATTGTCCAGCCTGGGCCTGAATGCATGCCCGGTCTCTGCCAGTCCTCTGAGTGCTAGCGGCCTGGGTCACTTCTCCTCGGCCAGCCAGGAGCTGTCACTGCGAGGTGTTCACCAGCTCGTGCCCCCCACGTTCTCTGAAGGCAATGTTCCCACCGAGGAGTGGGATGTGTGCCTGCGAGGGATGCTTCCTCCAAGGCCTCTATCTTCAGAGCTGAGGACGTAACTTCCAGGGGAGCAGGGTATTTGACTGTGGAGCTGGTGGAGATGCTGGTGGAAACTGCAAGAAACAAAGGCCAGTGGTTAGAAATGGTGTGCAAGGAATGACACTGACAGCATTACAGTGGAATGAAGAGTAAGTCTTCCTCTGTTGGTGGGACATAGATGTCTCGGCCATTGTCTTCTCCTGAGAGGGCCAGGATTCTTTCTTCGTGGTTGAGTGAGGAACCGAATGTCAGACACCCCCTATCTGTACCGGATCTCTTTGCCCTGTTGTATGCTGTCTTCTCCTGGAATGAAAGGCAGGATTGAGTGAGATGAAAGTAGGTGGCACAGCAATTAGTGATGGTGCAGGTGATATAAATGTGGTGAGGTGTTCCAAATGACTGAGGAGGCAGCACAGAGGCAGTAGGAAGTTGGGACGGTGGAGAGAGCAAGTGAGAGAAGGTGTTGCAAGCAACAGTGAGAATGGCAGAGCATGAGCCTTGGTGGGAGGTGGGTTCAGTAGCAGAGATGGGTGACAGTGAATGAGCAGACAGAAACGTGGCACTTGCCTTAGCACAGTGAAGAAGGTCATTGACCTTCTTTTGACACTGCTGGCCATTTTTCCAAACCCTGGAGATGTCAATGACCCAGGTGGTGATCTTGGGCTGGGCTGCCATAGTCTTGTGGCATGGCCGCCTCTGTCAGTCCTCTGCGAAAGGGCTCCTTGTCTTTGCACCACACAATCCACCAGGACCTCCAGATCCCCGTCAGAAATTTGCGAGGTCAAGTTTCCCTTCTCCAACATCTTCCGGAAACATCCTAAACCAGACAGGGCAGTTTTAGAATGGCACTGTTTACCTGGGTGCAGAGCAGCATTTTAAAGATGGCGTGTCCACAGGGAATGCTGGGTTCGAATGATTACCTGCTGAGTGGCAAGTTATTCCGGGAACTGTGCGTGGTAAGGTTGGGATAGAGTTGAACACGAATGGGCGAATGAGGTGGTTAATGAAGTGAGTCTAATAGGCTATAGCGGGGAATCTTGTTCGGCCCAGTGGCAAGAATCCCACCAAAATAACTCCAAAGAAATGTAAGATTCAGACTTTATTTTCCCCAAACTTTCCTCACTTTTTATAACATCAACAGTCCAAAGTTTGCATTATTTTACCATTGTATCATAAATCTTCATTTTCATTTTAGTCAGCCTGGCGTGATATCAGGCACAGGGTACAGCTTCATAAAAACATATTTTCCGCCTGTGACTGTGTACATTTTATCTTCAATGCCCGGCTTCCTTCATGTAGATCTGATTCCCAGTAACCAAAATAAGATGACCTGCTGGTTATTCCTTTCAGAGACGTCCAGCTATGTTCAAGATCGATTATCCATACCGTCCCCAGATGTTTTCTGTTGATGAATTTCAGCTCGAATCTTCATCCTTTATACAGCAGCAATATTTCACAACTATGTACAATTCCACCTTTGCGCCCCTTCATTTTGTTTCGATTCTTATCAGTAAATAGACAAATGTCTCCAAGTGAGATAACTCCCAACCAGCAGGTTCTGGGAATACTGTCAGCGCTGATATGTCCATTGTATGCCGGAGGGGATGTTAAACCTTGAAGATAGAGCAGGAAGTATATTTATTCATACCCTGATAAATAACCTTCTTCGGAAAGTGGAATTGAAATCACTGGCAGGCTGTGAAAGAAGCTTTTCAAGAAAATACAAGCGTAACTGTGTAGCCTATGGCTGTCAAAAGCTTAAGGTGGTCAGGTTAAACTTTACCCAAAATAATTTATCAGTGTGCTTGTCAACAGAGAAAATGATAATGCTTTGAAACTTAATGTGCCAGTATTCCTTCAAGACAGTTCTGACAATGTGGAAGGGCTGTAAACAATAAAAATGGTGCAGGAGTGGAGGGGTGCTGAGCCCAAGGCTTGTCTACTCCCGTAGGCTTTCTGTCTCCTTTTTCTCTTCGTTTTGCTTTTTCTCTTTTTTTTCTTTGTTTTCTTTTTGTTTTTAGCCTGGAGAGTGGCGGGTGAAGAGGAGGCCTCTGGTGATTGCAATGCCAGGACGAGCCAGCCGCAGCTCCACCCCAGCCTGGAGTCTCCCGGTGAGTGAGGAACAGGTCCCAGGCTGACTCCCCCGGCCTAGACTCGCAGGTTAGGCTGAGGATCCAGGTCCACAACTAGGCCCGGGAGCCTGAAGGAAGAGAAAGAAGGTCTAGGCCCAGTGTGGCAGTCTCCCAGTGTGGGAAATCTGAAATAAGCACGGGGAATGCTGGAGAAATGCGGCAGGTCGGCAGCATCTGTGGAGAGTTAATGCCTCGAGGCACTGATATAACTTCTGCAGATGTGTTGGCCGTTGACCCTTTCATTCATCGAGTCATAGAGTAATACAGTATGGAAACAGGCCCTTTAGCCCAAACTGGTCCATGCTGACACTGGTGCCCACTCAGCTAGTTCAATTGCCTGCATTTGGTCCATATCGCTCTAAACCCTTCCCATCCATGTACCTATCCAAATGCTTATTAAATGTTACTATTGTACCCGCCTCAATCACTTTCTCTGGCAGCCCATTCCATATATGCACCACACTCTGCATGAAGAAGTTGCCCCTCAGGACTTTCTTAAATCTTTTCCCTCTCATCTTAAACCTATGCCCTCTAGTTTTCAACTCCCCATCCCTGGGGAAAAAGACAATACATTTCATCCTATCTATACCCCTCATGATTTTATACACCTCAATAAGATCATCCCTCATTCTCCTACATTCCAAGGAATAAAGTCTTATTCTGGCCAATCTCTCCCTATAACTCAGGCCTGCTAGTCCTGGCAGCATCCTCATAAATCTTCTTTGCACAATTTCCAGTTTAACTATGCCTTTCCTATAATACGGTGATCAAAAATGTACTCCAAGCGCAGCCTCACCAACAACTTGTACAACTGTAACTTAACATCCCAACTCCTGTACTCAATGCCTCAAAAGAAGAAGGCCAGCGTGCTAAATGCCTTCAACACCCTGTCTACCTATGATGCCACTTTCAACAAACGATATACTTGTACTCCTAGGTCCCTCTGTTCACAACACTCCTCAGGACCTTACCATTTACTGTCTAAACCTTGGTTTGACTTCCCAAAACACATTTCACACGCACTGTAATTTTGCTCATACATCTGTGTTGCAGCATTGCATCAAATGTCTTTTGCAAGTCCATGCACACCACATGAACAATATTATCCTCTCTTCAAAAGTTCCATCAAGTTAACTAAACATCATTTTTTACAAAATCCATGTTGGTCCTACGTACTTTTGTTCATGTGACTATTAATTGTATCTTCTTTAATCATTCATGGGAAGAGGGTGTCACTGACTAGGTCAGCATTTGTTGCCCATCCTTAATTGCCCAGAGGGCAGTTCAGAGTCAACCACATTGCTGTGTGTCCTTTTCTTTCCCTAAAGGACATTAGTGAAGCAGATGGGTCTTCTTTCCTGACAATTGACATTAGATTCATGGTCATTAGACTCTTAATTCCAGACATTTTAATTTATTGCATTCAAATTCCACCATCTGCCATGGTGGATTCAAACGCAAGTCCCCAGAACATTACTTGGGTCTCTAGACTAATTGTCCATCAATAATACCACTCTGCCAACAGCTCCCCAAATTATAGGTTCCTGAAATATAGTTTCTGGAAGTTTCCCCACTACTGAAGTTAAATTGATTACCCTGTACACTCTTATTTTGAACAAGGGCATGATGTTTGCAATTGTTCAGAGTTTGACACCTTCCCTGTATCCATGGAAACCTGAAAAGTCATAGCTTTGCCCTACCTTAATCCATTCAGGTCAAGCTAAGGAAAATTTTGCACTCCTGTGTTGTATGTCTGGAAGCGACTATGGATAGGGAAACAGAATTTAATATTTTAAATCAAAGACTTTTCATCCAAAAATCTTGATGAGAGGGCGTGAGCTCCACAGTAGTTTGCGTTTGCAGTTTTGTAGCATCTTAAATGCTAAAATGTTTAAAAGGGAAGAACAGTTTCGAAACAGTTGTGGAATGCTGGCAAGGAAATAGCTTTGAGAAACATCCCCAAGGCATTCAGAGAAGTAACAGGATGGAGGAGGGGGCTGATCCAAAGGTTGTGACAGCTGCAATCTTCAAGGATGTGGCTGGAGTAAAGAGAAGGAAAAATTCACAGAGGGCCAAACAACAGGTACAGGAGGAGATTCCAAATGTGAGGTCGGCTGCCAACATTGACAATGATGATTCATTGAATGACAACAGAACAAGTGAACAAATGAAAAAGTACGGCACAGGAACAGGCCCTTCGGCCCTCCAAGCCTGTACCGACCATCATACCCCAAGTAATCTAGAAACAAACCTGCCATTTTTCGATCATATCCCTCTATTCCCTCCCTATTCATGTACCCACCGAGGTCCTTCTTAAATGTCTTTAAAGTGCGCGCTTCCACCACCTCTTCTGGTAGTGCATTCCAGGCTGCTACTACCGTCTGCGTGAAAAACTTCCTTCACACATCTCTCTTAAACTTTCCCCCTCTGACCTTGAACCTGTGTCCCCTTGTAATTGAAGCTGGTAAAGTCATTGATAAGCAGGACCTAGTACAAGATTGAATGTGGGCACCTTGGTTGTTCTTGTACATGGGTCTGAAAGGGTTAATACTAGACAGAGTGCAGTAATCACCATGAGCTGAGATGATGTCACAGTACAGAAGGATACAGACTCGAGGCTACGGTACCCCTCACACTCTCTATGCCAGTGTAGGACACACTCATGTAACCTGTGAATAGAGCAGTCATAAAACAGATGTTGTATTGCTCACTTCACAATAGGGGTAGGCAATGGCCTATTAATCCAGAGAACCATGTAATGTTCTGGGGCCCCAGGTTTGAACCCTGCCATGACAAGTGGTGGAATTTGAATTCTGTAATAATCTGGAATTAGGAGCCTAATGATGTCCATGAAACCATTGCCATTGTCAGGAAAAACCCAACTGGTTCTCTAATGACCTTTAGGGAAGGAAAATGCCACCTCTACCTGGTCTGGCCTACATGTGACTCCAGACCCACAGCAATGTGGTTGATTCTTAACTGCCCTCTGGGCAATTAGGGATGGGTAAATAAATGCCAGTAATGCCCATACCCCTTGAATGAACAAAAAATAATGCCCTAAGGGAGAGAATTCCAGGAGTTTGACCCAGCGACAGTGAAGGAATGGCGTTATATTTCCAAGTCTGGATGGTGAGTGGCTTGGAGGGGAATTTGCAGGGGGTGGTGTTCCCATGTATCTATTGCCCTTGTCCATCTAGATGTTACTGGTTGTGTGTTTAGAAAGTGCTGTCTAAACATTTCTACACACTGCTGTTACTGAGCGCCAGTAGTGAAGGGAATGGATGTTTGTAGATGTGGTGCCAACAAACAGACTGCTTTGTCCTGGATGGTGTCAAGCTTCTTAAGTGTTGTTGGAGCTGCACCCATCCGGGCATCCCACTCCTCACTTGTGCCTTGTAGATATAATAGAAATCTACATAGACACATCATCCAAGTATTTGTAAGTCTGAGATGTCATGTTAGTGTGCATTGTTAGTTGTTAATAAAGTTCAAGATGTCTGTCTTCATAAGAACCTGAGTCTCTGTGATTTTTGTTACGTGAGCTAACATATAATAAAATAAACTTCACATCAACCATGAAGCTTGTGTCAAAAATCCTGTTGGTTCACCAAAGGCCTTTAGATAGGTAAGGCTTTCATTTGAATAATGCCTTCAGGTACTCAGGATATCCCAGAATGTTTTGCAGCCAATGAAGTGCTTTCAAAGTATGGTCACAGTTGTATCGTACAAAATGCAGCTGTGGATTTGCACACAGCAATTTCCCGCAAAGACCAGTTTGATAATTTGCAAATAATGTTTTTCTGATGATAATTGTGTCATAAATGTTGGCCAAGATATCGGGGGTGACTCAAAACAAAATCAAAATATTGCAGATGTCAGAAATCTGAAATAAATCTTAAAATGCTGGCAATACTCAGCAGGTCTGTCAGCATCTTTGTTAATGTTTCAGGTCCCATGACCCCTCATCAGAACCAAGGATAACTCCCCTGATCTTCATCAAAGCAGTGCTTTGTGTTTATTGGTTAGTGCATTGAGTGTAGGTGTTGGGAGGTCACATTGTGGCTGTACAGGACATTGGTAAGGCCACTTTCAGAATATTGTGTTCAATTCTGGTCTCCCTGCAATAGGAAAGATGTTGTTAAACTTGAGAGGGTGCAGAAAAGATTTACAAGGATGTTGCCAGGTTTGGAGGGTTTGAGCAATAGGAAGAGGCTGAATGGGGGAGGCGATGGTCTAGTGGGATTATCGCTGGACTGTTAATCCAGAGACCCAGGTAATGTTCTGGGTTCAAATCCTGCCACAGCAAATGGTGGGATTTGAATTCAATAAGTATCTGGAATTAACAATCTCATGATGACCGTGAATCCATCGTCAATTGTTGGAAAAACCCATCTGGTTCACTAACGTCCTTTCAGGAAGGAAACTGCCATCCTTACCTGGTCTGGCCTACATGTGACTCTAGACACACAGCAACGTGGTTGACTCTTAACTGCCCTGTGGGCGATTAGGGATGGGCAATAAATGCTGTCTAGCCAGCCATGCCCTCACCCCATGAATGAATAGTGGAGGCTGAGGCTATTTTCCCTGGAGCGTCGGAGGCTGAGGGGTGACCTCATCGAAGTTTACAAAATCATGATGGGCATGGATAGGGTGAATAGTCAAGGTGTTTTCTCTAGGGTAGGGAAGTCCAAAACTAGAGGGCATAGGTTTAAAGGGAGAGGGAAAGATTTAAAAGAGACCTGAGGGGCAACATTTTCATACAGAGGGAGGTGAGTTTATGCAATGAGCTGCCAGAGGAGGTGGTGGAGGCTGATACAGTTAGATTTAAAAGGCATCTGGATGGGTACATGAATAGGAAGGGTTTAGAGGGATATGGGCCAATTGCTGGCAAATGGGACTAGATTAATTTAGAATATCTGGTTGGCATGGACGGGTTGGACTGAAGGGTCTGTTTCTGCGCCGTACAGGTCTATGACTCTACTGATTTATGTCTTGGTTTAAGCATGTTCAAATGTGCAGTATTCCCTCCGTATTGCCTTGGACACTCTGCCTAAAGCTAGTTTTACGGGTGAGGTTCGAACTTGTTGCTTTGTGAGGCAGAGACAATATTTTCGCTTATTGGGTAGATCGCGAGAGTGGGGATAAATTTGGATCGCGTGCTCCCACCTTGGGAGAAAATGAAAAAGAACAGAAAAGCTGCTTTTTGGAAAAGCTTTTCCATACATTCAATTGCTGTTATGGGTTCATTCATCTATAGTGTTTTTTTTAATATTTACTTATGTGGTGTGAGCCTCACTGGACAGGTCAGTATTTAATGCCCATTCACATTTGCCTACAGGGCAGTTTGGACATTGACAAAAAGGAACCAGTGGATCTAGAGTCACATGTAGTCCACACCACTGAAGAACAGCAAATTTTCTTCCCTAAAGGACGTGCAAGTTGGATATTTCTCATAGCTGAAGGTGGTTACATGGTCTTCATTTACAGAGTCAAGGAGTCATACAGCACGGAAACAGACCCTTCAGTCCAACTAGCCCATGCCAACAATAATCCCAAACTAAACTAGTCCTACCTGCCTACACTTGGTCCAAATCCCTCCAAACATTTCATGTATTTATCTAAATGTCTTTTAAACATTGTAACTGTACCTACATGCACCACTTTCTCTGGAATTTCATTCAACACATGAACCACACTCTGCGTAAAAAAATTGTCCCCTCATATCTTTTTAAATCTTTCTCCTCTCACCTTAAAAATATGCCCCATAGTCTTGAAATTCCCCACCCTAGGGAAAAAGCACCTGTCATTCACCTTATCTGTACACTTCATGATTTTATAAACTTCTATAAGGTCACCCCTCAACCTCCTTCACTCCAGTGAAAAAAGGTCCCAGCCTATCCAGCCTCTCCTGAGAAGCCAAGCCGTCCATTCCTGGCAAATCCTTTTTCAACCCTCTCCAACTTAATAGTATCCTTCCTGTAACAGGTCGACCAGAACTGGGCATTTTCATTTACATTTTACTGAATTCAAAGTCCATCATTTGCAATGCTGGGATTTGAAACCATGTCCACAGAGCATTATCCTAGTGTTCTGGATTACTAGCCTAGTGGTATTACCAGCATTCCCCACCCTTTGGATTTAGTGAGGGACTAGGTATTGGCATAGATTGGCATGAACAGTATGAAGGATAATAGGAATTGGGGAAGAGGTGTGACTTGAACTGGGGAATAATGCATAAGCGAAGGGGCAAAGCCGAGCATGAAGGGCAGGAGTGAGATCTTTCCAAAGTATCTTATAAAAAATCTCTCGTTCAAACTGTGGCTCATGACAGCTGTGATGGCCTGAGAACCTTGGGTCCTTTGAAAAGAAAACAGGCCTGACTCCACAAGGAGGTGCCAAGCTCTGCCATGGGCCTGGGCAGGTCGAGAATGCAGGGTGTGGTCTCATGATGTGATCGGGCCCTCAATCTCAACCCGCTCTGGCGACAAATTTCCCTGGAACATCGGAGGCTGATGGGTGACCTTACAGAAATTTATGAAATCCTGAGGGTCATTGACAGGGTGAATAGCAAAGGTCTTTTTCCCACGGTAGGGGAGTCCAAAACTAGAGGGCATAGGTTTAAGGTGAGAGGAGAAAGATTTACAAGGGACGTGAGGTGCAACATTTTCACACAGAGGATGGTGAGCGTATGCAATGAGCTGCCAGAGGAGGTGGTGGAGGCTGGTACAATTACATTTAAAAGGCAGCTGGATGGGTACATGAATAGGGAGTGTTTAGATAGATATGAGCCAAATGTTGGCAAATGGGATTAGATTAATTTAGGATATCTGGTCAGCATGCACGAGTTGGACTGAAGGATCTGTTTCCGCGCTGTACATCTCTGTGATTCTATAATTAGAGGCAATGGGAATGTGGTAGGGAGAGCCGGAAACTGATCCTGGCTGTCAACTCCTTTATCGTCCTGGAGTCTCCCTAACATTGTAAGGGTCCAACCTAATGAGTCCTGCAGCTGGCACAGCCACTCTGCTGGCCCGTACGTGAGACTCCAGTCCCATCATCGTGTGGGTGATCATCTCAACTACTCCCTGAAATGTCTTGGAGGATTCTCTCAGTTTTCTCATCACCATTTGCAGGGCTAGGGATGGACAAATAAATTACCCATGTCTTGAAAGGGAGTGAGCCAAAACTCACTGTGACACATAGCAAGGCTCAGAATGGAAAGGAATTGCTGCTGCTTTATCTCCGCTAATGATTTTACTCCTGAACTGAAACTCCGATGACAGATTTACTGATCCAGCTACTTAGCTTTGCCTGCTGTGTTGCATTAACTGTACGTCTATCGCTTAGGCTCATTATCAACGATGGAAACATTTTTGAACATATCTAATTAAAACAAACCCAACCAAGGCCAAAATTCCTTGACGGTGCACACAGCCAGCATTGTTACTTGCCAGTGAGCTTGTCTTTATATTAATCTAGCGATGCGTTAGGGAGATAAAATGATTGAGCAGTGGTATGTGTGGTTAATGGTGGGTCCTATGTTCATTCTGGGAGGGGAGCAGGTTCATTTACAATGATTGCAGTCAGTGGAGTTTAGTTAATAGAGTTGGGTTGATGAAGGAAGCAATGTTCTCCGCATTAAGGGTGTTCCCATTAAGATGCTCTCTTGATACGATTAGTGCCAAGCGAAATGAAATGCCTGTCATCCAAGTGCACTCATTGGAGACAGCAGATAAAAGTGTATAATCTAAAATGTTAGATGTTGTATGCACAGCACATTAAGGCGACTGGAACTTTACAGGGGCAGAAAGAACCTGCATTTGTGTGGCGACACATGTTAATGGAGTGTGTTGCTTCTGTGGACTCACGCCTACATTATTCTGTCCTCATGGATGTCTGTTCTGCATTCCTGAGACTCCTCTCTTTGGTTAGGCTGGTCCTACACTGATAGGAGCCAAAATACTGTAGATGCTGGAAACCTGAAACAAATACAGGAAGTGCTCGAGGACTCAACAAATCCAGCAGCATCCGTGGAGAGAGAAAATCAAAGTTAATATTTTGATTTGATTTGATTTAATTTGCTTCATTGTAGTCACATGTACCTAAGTACAGTGAAAAGTTCTATTTTGTGACCAGTACAGACAGACCATAGCAAACAAGGATATACAGATCATAGATAACAAGGTGTAGAGCTGGATGAACACAGCAGGCCAAGCAGCATCAGAGGAGCAGGAAAGCTGACGTTTCGGGCCTAGACCCTTCTTCAGAACATCTGACAGACAGATCATAGGGTGCTTACACAGAGCGAGGCATACACAGGAGGTGCACAAAGCAAGATCAATATTATTTGAAGTTAGAGAGGTCCATTTAGCTGCCTAGTAACAGCAGGGAAGAAGCTGTTCCTGAACCTGCTGATGTGTATGTTCAAGCTTCTGTTGCCTGACAGAAGAGGTTGTGGGAGAGCATTACGGGGGTGGGAGGGGTTTTTGGTGATGTTGGCAGCCTTCCTGTGGCAACGAGCTGTATAAATGGGAGGTTGGCTTCCTTGATGGTCTGGGCTGTGTACACTAACTTCTGTAGTTTCTCACAGTCCAGGGCAGAGCAGTTGCTGTACCAGGCCGTTATGCATCCAGATAGCATGCTTTCCACGGTGCCACTGTAAAAATTGGTGAGGGTCCTTGTGGAGGTGCCGAATTTCCAAAACCACCTGAGAAAGAAGAGGCATTGTTACACCTTCTTGTCTACCACATCTACTTGAGAGGTCTAGGACAGATTGTTGGTTATCGTCGCTCCCAGGAAATTGACACTCTCGACTCTCTTCACCTCAGCTCCATTGATGTAGACAAGGACGTGTTCAGCTCCTTTCTTCCTGAAATCAATATGACTCTTCTTTGGAACTGAAAGGGATTATAATTTTTTATATATATTTGACAGAGGCAGAGGAGTGATAATGGTGTACAGGCCCAGTGCAAAAGACAAAGGGATTATTATTGCTGGAGAAAGAGAAAAAGAGACATAAAGGGGATATAAGTTGAGATGTGAAAGGGAGAGAATGTGTCCTCTCAACTGAGAGCATAGCGATAAAGACACACACGAAAAGGAGATGGTGGAGGAGGGAAATGGGGAGGGTACGTCAGAATGTTGCAGTGCAGAGGGAGGCCATTTGACCCATCATATCTACCTAGCTTTTCAAAAACAATCATCATTATCTAGTGCCAATCTCTTGCCCATTTACCATTAAACCTGTACATATGTTTCTGTCTAAATAACCATCTAATACTTTTTCAGATGCTTCTATTGAACTGCTTCCACCAGATTTCCAACCAATGCATTCCAGATCCTGACTACTGATAAGGTTTTTTTTACAGAACCCTTGCTTCTTTTGAAATGATGTTCTTTGAGCTTGAGTTGTGCTTCTTTGGAATACGACAGCAGGCCCAGGATAGAAATGTCAGCTTGAAAGAGAGGTGTTTTAATGAAATGGCAAGCAATTGGCAGGGTCAGGGCCATTCCTAAAGACAGAGTGGAGGATTCTCAAAGCAGTCACCTCACCTGCATTTGGTCTCGAATGAGTTGGCCCAGTGAGCAGCAGATGCAGTAGATTACATTGAAACAGATTAACATCGCTTCACCTGGAAAGTGTGTTTGGGGCCTTGGACAGTGAGGAGGGAGGAGGTGAATGGGTAAGCATTAGACTTTCTGAGTTTGCATGGGAAGATCCCATGAAGGAATGAGGAAGTGATGACGGAGTGGTCCAGGATGTCACAGCCAGGTGTCCCTACTCCAGGGTCTGCTACATCTCTATCTGTGCATTATCTAGTGGTGACTGTTGTCTGGCTCACAGTAATTCCAGTCAATATTTTGGGCTGAACCTTACATTAGTTTTAAAATCTGTTTAAGCACCAAGCCATACATTTGACACATCGTTCACAACCTCCCATGTAACCAACCTCATTATGCCAGCACCATGTTTTGCCCAGTGCCCACTGGAGACCTGCATCTTATTAATGCCCAGTTGGAGAATATCACAAATAGGCCATCGGACAATTTATTTTATTGACACTCAGCAAAAAGGATACAGAAAGAAAACGATACAGGCTGCAGTTCACCCTCACATTGACAACCAAAAGTTGGCATGTTGACTTTGACAGTCCACATTGATGTTCTGCAGCCAATTCTCATCAACTAGAACGACATGTCAGTCAGGACCTGTCTGCCTGGTGGTACCCAATGTAGCATAGCTCTACCATCATCCATAGCTTCTTCTAACTTCCTTAGGAGGCTAAGGAAGTTTGACATGTCCACAAGGACCATCACCAATTTTTTACAGTGCACAATAAAAGCATCCTATCTGCATGTAGCACAGTGTGGTATGGCAACTGCTCTTCCCAAGATTGCAGAAGTACAGGGAGTTGTGAACGCAACCCATGCCATCGCACAAACCAGCCTTCCATCCACGGACTCCGTCTATACTTCCCACTGCCTTGGGAAAGCAACCAACATCATCAAAGACCCCTCCCACCCCGGTTATACTCTCTTCCACCCTCTTCCATCAGGCAGAATATATAAAAGTTTAAGCATATGTACAAACAGATTCAAGAAGAGATTCTTCCCCACTGTTGTCAGATTATGTTAAAATGCTAATGTTGCTTATCTCTCTCTGCACCTTTTCTGCTGCAGTTACACTGTATTCTGTACTCTGTTCTGCTACCCTGATGCACTTTGCATGGTGCGAACTGCCTGTGTAGCATGCAAAACAACACTTTTCACTTTGAGCCTGTACATGTGACCACAATAAATCAATCAATCAATCAAGGAGAGCTCCCATTTCTCCAGACCCTCAGCCTCCTGCACATCTCCTCATGCAAGAAAGCCTCTTCAGGCAGCTCCAAGCAGTGGGATGTTCAGCTGCCTCATTGTCTGGTCCAGCCCAGGGCTCCACTTACAGCTTGGGCACGAATTTAATGAAGATGACACACTGGCTGAGTGTTCAAAGTTTTACACCCAAAGGGGATACACACTGCGGCCTGACTCTCTTCCCATTCCAGATCCACCTCAATCAGTCCACTTTCTATCGCATTCCTTAGACTCCATCATCATCCTCATATCAATTACTGGTCCCCTTGTCCTACAGGCCCCTTGGACATTCCACCAGAGTCATAGAGATAAATAGCACAGAAACAAACCCTTTGGTCCAACTTGTCCATGCTGACCAGATACCCTAAATAAATCTAGTCCCATTTGCCAATATTTGCCCTATATACCCCTAAACCCTTCCTATTCATGTACGCATCTAGATGACTTTTAAATGTTGGAATTGTACCAGCCTCCACCACTTCCTCTGGCAGCTCGTTCCAAACATGCACCACCCTCTGAGTGAAAAAATTGCTCCTTAGGTCTCTCTTTTTATTCCCCTCTCACCTTAAACCTATCACCTCTCGTTTTGGACTCCCCCATCCCAGAGAAAAACCTTGTCTATTTATTCTATACATACCCCTTCTGATTTTATAAACCTTAAAAGGTCATCCCTCAGCCTCCGACACTCCAGGGAAAATAGCCCCAGCCTATTCAGCCTCTCCCTATATCTCAAACCCTCCAATGCCAGTAACATTCTTGTAAATCTTTTCTGAACCCTTTCTAGTTTCACAACATCCTTCCTATTGCAGGGAGACCAGAATTGCCCACAGTATTCCAGAAGTGGCCTAACCAATGTCCTGTACATCTGCAACATGATCTCCCAACTCCTATACTCAATGAGCTGGCCAATAAAGACGAGCGTACCAAACACCTTCTTCATTATCCTGTCTACCTGCGAGTCCACTTTCAAGGAACTATGAACCTGCACTCCAAGGTATCTTTGTTCAAATGATAGAATGATTTTGTTCAGCGTTACTAAGTAACCGTAACCCTGTGGGTATTATTTTAACTGCTCCAACCACGAAGAAAAATGACTTGCATTTAAATAGCACCTTTTAACCTGGAAGATGTTTGCAGTCACTTCCCTGGTTTTTCAGATAAGGCATTGAACCACCGAAGGAAATTTCACAGCAGACCATTGAAAAACTAATCTAGGAGTTTACATTTCAGGGAGGAATGGTGGAACCGTTCAAGTGGGTGAAGAGTTTTAGAGAGGGAATTCCTAAAGTGTTTGGCTTAGCAACTGAAGGGCATGTCAGGAATATGGGTTGGGGAACATGAAGAGCCAGGATTAGAATAACACAGATATGTTAAACTATATCTTACACTCTCATATGGGGCATATGGCTTTCTTTTGCTGATGTGCTTACCAATCACACCTAACATGCTGTTTCTTAAAAAAAAATGAATAAACCAACTTAAAATCACTTCCGAATTCTGAACAGGCTTTTATTGTTAATTGGTGATTCTTTCAAAACTATGGAGGACCACAGAGGAGCCTCTTGTTTTCACACTCGAAATAAATAAATTAAACCAACTCTGACTTGAGCAGCTACGAAGTCTATGTTGAAAGAAGCAATTTTCATTTAGGAAAGCATTTGTCTTTTCAATTTAACCTAATTTTCTAAACAACCCGTTCAGACATGTTACTACACACCTCTGGAGTAGGTGGGACTTATACCTGGGTCTCCTGGCCCAGAGGTAGGGACGCTGCTACAGCACCACAAAAGCAGGTGAGGACACACACTTTATTTTCTAACCAACTTGCTCAGAGATGTTCTTGGTGGGACTTAAACCTGGGCCTCCCGGGCCAGGGGTAGGAGCACTACCACGGCACCACAAGAGAGATCATACAATGCACCATGAGATAAGACACCCAAAGATGTTTCACAGCCACTTTCTGAAATGCAACCAATGCATTAATGTAGCCAAAAGGGCTCTTCTGCTGCCAGTGGGACTGTTCCTACCTATGAGCCAGGACGCCCAGCTCCAGACCATCTAAATGTTAGCCAGGGGGGGTCTCCCTTGCTCCTTAAAAAGTCATTTGCGTTCGTAATGCCATGCATAGTTCCCTATTTCTGGAGCAGACAGCCTCACGACAAGTGAACTCTGCTCCAGAATTGTGTAATAATGTTGATTTGAAAATGTCTATCTCACTTTTGTGGTGCAGTGGTAATGTCCCTACCTCTGACCTAGAAGGCACATGTTAATTCCCATCTGCTCCAAAGGTACGTCATAATATCTCTGAACAGGCCAGTTTGAAAATATCTACAAACATTGCCCATCATGGTCACCTATTATGTATTCATTTATGTAGATATGTTCTGTGAATAATACACACATTATAACAACTGATTACGGTTGTCTGGTCACAGATCCTTGTACTTTGCTTGATCGCTTTAACCTGTAGATGGAAATAGTGAGTCAAGTAACACTTTACTTGTCAGAGAGAAAAATTCTAGAGAGAAGATAAACTTGCTGTTCCTAGCCAGGCTTACAGAGAGAGCTAAAGATAAAAGGTACTGCAGATGCTGGAGAATCCGAGATAACAAGGTGTGGGGCTGGATGAACACAGCAGGCCAAGCAGCAT
>JAHRHZ010000139.1:48320296-48408763 GCA_024137785.1 Ginglymostoma cirratum | reverse complement strand
GCATGTGGAGCTGGAGGATGTTACTGGGATAGGGAAGGTCAAAGCCCAGGAGGGATTAATACAGGTTGATGAGAATCTAAAATTGGATGCAACGCTCAATGAAAAAGGAAAGTCACCATAGTCCTACTGGATCATAGGGCTGCTCTTTCATTACGGAGAGAGAGAAGGAGACTGGAGGTGCTTTAAGCTGACGGTGAGAGGAACGATTGGGAGAAGAGACCTGCATGGAAACATCAGTTGGTGTAGGGAATGCGGTTGGGATCCAATGCATTCAAAGATATTTTATCAACGTAAAGTGCTTGAGGGTGTTCTATGTCCCGAGGTCAGAACAGACGCTAGCCAGGCCCATGTTATTTTTAGAGTTTAGTTCAGCAGGTGTATTATAACCTCATAATTCCTGTGGAATGATTCTTGTGGAATTGTTGGGAAAACCCATCTGGTTCACTTCCTTTAGGGAAGGAAGCTGCCATCCTTACCTGGTCTGGCCTACATGTGACTCCAGACCCACAGCAATGTGGTTGATTCCTAACTGCCTTCTGGGTAATTAGGGATGGGCAATAAATGCTGTCTAGCCAGTGATGCCCTTGATCTATGAATAATTAAAAGAAATCTCACAGAATGTGCTTGCTATGTGTTTTTTTTTGTCCTTGTCTGATTGCTCCTGCTATTTGAAGCTTTTCCTTCCATAAGTGCATTTGATAAATGAAATTATCTGCATTAGCTCTGCACAGGAATGTCTAACACAGAGAGGCCAGGCAGAGGTGGGCAAAGCAGGCAATGTCAAAGAGACGGAGAAGAAATGCCACAATTTCATTGAGCCTGAACTACAGACCCTACAATGGAAATGAAAATCAGGGGCATGTTGGGTAAGGGGGAAGAGTGATATAGTCTATATCGGAAATTTCACGCAACAATGTGGTTGACTCTTATCTGCCCTCTGGCCAATAAATGCTGGTCCAGCTAGCAACGCCCAAATCCCATCAATGAGCAAAAAAAAACAGGCTGTTCTGGTTAGGCCAGACAGATACACATCCTGATCGATACCAGATCACTCTGGGCAATCAGGGCTCCCACGTACAGGCAGAACTGAATCTGTTCACAGTTGGATAAGTTGAGTCTGGAAGTAATGGAAGAAAGCGGTGAAATTTTACCCCAATCAGAGTAGATACTCTGCCAGTGATATGAGTGGCAGGCAATTTAGACAAAGGCCCAATTCCTGAAGTTATTTTCCTGGAAGGGCATGTGGGGGGGTGGGGGGGGTCGCTGATATTTTGTCAGGGGTGAGGTGTTTCCTCTACAACTGAAATTGAACCAGCTGCAAAGATGTGGCCTCACTGTGCCCTGTGGGGTTGGGGGGAAGGGGTATCTATTGGGGCTGTATATGCCAAGGCCCAAGGAGGGCACTAATCATGCCTTGTGGCCTCATCATCACCTCTGGAGGGGTCACCCTCCCATGCCTACTGGGCCCATTGCCATGAGGGGGCTTCACCTCAAAATGGAAGTGCCCTCACTATTCCCTTTCCACCGCAAAAGTGTCCATCTCTCTCTCCCTCTTCTCTCTCTTTCTTCCTCTCTCTCTATAGATGCAGCCAAGGTTCCAGGGCTGACAGGTTTCTGAGTGATACATGGTTTGGAAACTCCAGTCTGCCTCCTCTAATTTGGCCCCTCCCCTTTCCCTGCCAGCTCTTGATCGCCTCCTCCTGGCAAATGATAAGGTGGAACTCCCACCTCCCACCCAACCTGTTGCCCAAAACTCTCCCAACATCAGGGAAAACAAGGCGCTGTTCTTCCAGGTTGTGTTGAGCTGCGATGGAGCACTGCAGTAAGCCTGAAACAGAGATGTTGGCCAGGGAACAGGGTGGCATGTTAAAGTGGCAGGCAACTGGAAGCTCAGGGTCTTTTTAGCGGGCAGACCGTAGGTGTTCTGCAAAGCGGTCACCCAGTCTACATTTTGTCTCCCCAATGTAGAGGAGACCACATTGTGAGCAATGAACACAGTAGACTAGATTGAAAGAAGTACAGGTAGAGTGATGCTTCAGCTGGAAGGTGTGCTTTGGGCCTTGGATACTGAGGTGGGAAGGAGTAAACAGGCAGGTGTTACACCTTCTGCAGTTTCAGGGAAAGATGCCATGGGACGGTGGTGTGTGGTGTTGGGAGTGGACGAGGAGTAGACCAGGGTGTTTCAGAGGGAACAGTCCCTGTAGAAAGCTGACAAGGGAGGGGCGAGGAATATGTGTCTGGTGGTGGTATCCCACTGGAGGTGGTGGAAATGGTGGCTTATGATATTTTGGATGTAGATGCTGGTGGGATGGTAGGTGAGGACCAGGGGGACCCTATCACCGCTGTTGGGATGGAGGGAGGGAGGGAGTGAGAGCAGAAGTGTGGGAGATGTGTCAGATATGGCTGAGGGCCCTGTCGACCATGGTGCTGGGGAATCCTCAGTTGAGGAGAAGGTGGACGTTTCTGAGGTTCCCCTCAGAAGGTGGCAGCATCAGGCTCGATCCGATGGAGAAGGAGAAACTGGGAGAATGGAATAGAGTCTTTACAGGAAGCAGGGTGTGAGGATGTATGGTTGAGGTAACTTGGGAGTCGGTGAGTTTGTAGTAGATATTGGTGTCCAGCCTATCCCCAGAAATGGAAACACAGATGTCGAGGAAAGGAAGGGAGGAGTTGTGGGTGGACCAGGTGAAGGTGTGAGCAGGGTGGAATTTGGAAGTGAAATCAATTAACGTTTCCAAATCTGAGTGAGAGAGGGAAGTGATGATGTCATCGATGTCCCAGAGAAGGAGTTCTGAGGAGGAACCTGGGAATTGGAAGTTCTGCATTAGTCACCAACTCATTCTCAACAAACAATCCGGCATGTTGAGGTGGCAACGACTTGACAATGGCAGTTTTGGGTAAAGTTTGGTTCCAGTCACACATTTGACCTCAGTTTGCCAATAAGATCAACACAGGCACTTTGTAAATAAGGAAAAGGAAGGAGTGATGGATGGAATCTTGTCTTCCCCATCGCTGGGTGTGCTGTGGTTCCTGACAATTCTGGTGATACTGGGACAGGTAGAACGGGAATCCTGCAAATACCAACTAGAACATAGAAGGAGAGGAAGATGCTATAGTCAACAGCATCAAACATCTTGGGAAGGTCAAGAAAGGTCAGAACTCTACAGAGGAATAATAAACATTCACATGCTGGCTGTCATTTCACCTGTTGCCTCTCTTAACATTCCAGGAAAAATACCATAACCAGTGAATTTCTGTTCTTCGCGCTTCTTGAGTCTGGCTAGGACTTTCAGAACATGAGAACTTTTACATTCATTGATGAAATGTAGACATTGTCGGCTGCACCAGCATTTAATGTCTGTCCCCAGTTTCACCTTGATCTGAGTGGGCTATTTCAGAGGGCAATTAAGAATGAACCACAGTCACATTATAGACCAGACTGGGTAAGGAAAGCAGGTTGCCTTCACTAAAAGGACATTGGTGAACCACATGGGTCTTTATGACAATTGTCACGTAGTTGCTGTAAGCCCAGCATTTAATTGCAGATTTTTATTGATTTCACATTTCACCATATGCCAAGGTGGTCTTCAACTGTCACTTTGCAACTATTTATCATAAAAATGACTGAATTCCTCACTCTTGAGTGTAGTCTCTGATTTCCAGCTCCTTCACCCCTTAAACACATTTCTGATGTTTTCACCGCCTCAGGACCTTCTCTCAGCCGTCTCCCTGTGCATTTTGTGCAGTTTCTTTTATTTTTTTTCAATTCACCTTGAATTGTCCATTTGATCCATTTACGTTCTTGCCTGTTCTTCCTGCATGTAAAATTCCAAGGTATGTATTTCATTTATTTTTGACAGTGCACCATGAAAAGTATTCTGTTTTGCCCTCTGTTTAATCAATTGAAAATCCGGGATATTTGTTCCTGTTTTTCCTCTGAATGCTGTTAAGATTGGCCTCATTGATTCTGGCCACTTGTCCATGAGAGCTGGGTGTTCCAAAACACGTTGAACTTCATCACATTATGATTGCTATCACTCAAGAATGTGGTGACCTTCATTCTCTGCACATGACCTAACCCCTTTAATGTCAGCTCTCGATGGCTGTATGTTATGTTATGCACCAATCCTGCCTTACATGGACTAATTCCGATACTAAATCACTGCGACATGTCGAACTAACACCAGGCAAGTTGAAATCCAGCATTAATATCAACAGAGCACTGAGAGCATAACAAATAAATCCAGACTGCACCATCCCAACACGGTCTAATTTAGCACCTGGCATTCACCCAATCCCCAACCCCTTCCTCCCACCATATCCTATAATCTGCTGAAGGAGGCATAGAATCCCTACTGTGTGGAAGCAGGCCATTCAGCCCATCGGGTCCACACTAACTTTCAAAGAGCATCCCCCCCCGACCCACCCCATCCCTGTAACCCTACATTTCCTATGGCCAAGCCACCCTAACCTGCACATCTTTGGACTGTGGGAGGAAGCCAGAGCACCCGGAGGAAACTCATGCAGAAACGGGGAGAATGCGTAATCTCCAGACATACAGTCACCCAATGGTGGGATTGAACCCAGGTCCCTGGTGCTATGAGGCAGCAGTGCTAGCCACCATGCCATATATCACTGTGAAAATTCCTTTCAGACACTTGAGATATCAAGCAAAGGCTCTCACTGATCACAGCAAACCACATGTACCTTCTTCATTTTGTGGAGAAGCCCTCCACTCACAAAAAGTGGGCTGTCTCTGTTTGGAATGCTATCAGTGAGTCTATGGACCACATCTTCTAACAATCAGCTTCAGCATTGGGCTCTGCGTTGGACAAAGGCATTCGAGAAGAGACGGTGTAGAGTCTCTCGAATGTTGCCTGCTCTAAGGGAGTATGCATGTGGTGGAAAGTTCTTTTGCAGTAAGTCTGGTGAGCTTGAAGGATGATTTGTTGGATATATTTAAAATGACACAGGGAGACAGGCGGCCTAATCGTCAAGACAGGGGATCATCCCTGGTTCAATGCAGAGTGCAGGAGGGCATGACAAAAGCAGCACCAGGCATATCTTAAGATGAGGTATCAACCTGGTGACACTACCAAACAGGACCACTTGCAAGCCAAACATTGGATGCTAACATTGCTAAGCAATCCCATAAACAAAGAATTAGATCTAAGCTCTGCGGGCTTGGAATGAATACCATGAACGGTAGTTCAATTAAACAACTCACTGGAGGAGGAGGCTCCACAAATATCCCCATCCTCAATGATGGAAGAGCCCAGCACATCAGCATAAAAGATAATGCTGAAGCATTCACAGCAATCTTCAGGCAGAAGTTCCGAGTAGATGATCCATCTCCATGTCCTCCTGTGGTCCCCAGTATCACAGACGCCATCAGCAGCCAATTAGATTTACTCCACATGGTATCAAGAAATGGTTGGAGACACCAGATACTGCAAAGGCTGTTGGCTTCTAACCTCATTATGACCTCAGTCCAAATATGGACAAAAGAGCTAAATTCCGGGAGTGAGGTAAGAGTGGGTGCCCTTGACATCAAGGCTGTATTTGACTGAGTGTGTTATGAGGAGGTCGAGCAAAACTAGAATCAATGGAAATCTCCCACTGTCAACATCCTGAGGGTTACCAATGACCAGAAACTGCACTGGACTAGCCATAAAAATACTAGCTGTGGATATGACAGGAGGTCAGATCCAGGGACCTACAGCAAGTAACTGAGCTCCTCATTCCCCAAAACTGTCTGCAAGGCACAAGTCAGGAGTGAGATGGAATAGTCCCCACTTGGCTGGATGAGTGCAGCCCCAACAACACTCAAGAAGCTCAACACCATCCAGGACAAAGCAGCCCACTTGATTGGCGCCACATCCACTCCCTCCACCACCGACGCTCAGTAACAGCAGTGTGTACCATTTACAAGATGCACTGCAGAAATTCACCGAGATTCCTTCAGCTGCACCTTCCAAACGCACGACCACTACTGCCTAAAAGAACTAGGGCAGCAGATACAGAGGGCCAATCCCATCTGCAAGTTCCCTTCTAAGCCAGTCACCATCCTGACTTGGAAATATATCACCGTTCCTTCAATGCCGTTGGGTCAAAATCCTGGAACTCCCTCCCTAACAGCACTGTGGGTGAGCCCACATCAAATGGGAGTGTAACAGTTTAAGAAGGCAGCTCATCACTACCTTGTGCAGGTAATTAGGAATGGGCGTTAACGTTGCCACATGAGTGAATAAACAAAGGTTAAAACCATTCTGCTCCTCTGACTGGTGTACAATGCCATGACAGGTGATATTGCAAACAAATTGCTCAAACACATCCATCGTCCATTAATTTATTGTATCTAAAATATGGAAAGCACACTCTCAAGTAGAACAACTCCAAACTATTAGTTAAAATAATAGGTTTGGTACAGTCGTCACCGCACAGTGTTCCTGGTCTCTAGTGACACACTGCTTTCAAAGGTCTAACTGGTGAGATGGGTTTGGCTCTTCCTTTGCTATCTATAAGAGGTCTGGTGTCATGTTTGCCTCTCAGTTGTTTGGGTGGACTATTCCTGGAATGTCTGCAGTTGATACTAGAGCAAGCATGGAGTCCTCATGACCAGACATCACTTGGATTTCCACCAATAGCTCTGACCTTGCTCCAAGACCCACTCTCATGTCTCAATTATCAACTGTCTTTCCATCTCAAAAAGCCGAGTTAGGAATTAAATCAGTAGAATAACTGTGAAGCTGCCAGCCTGTCAAAAGGACAGAAGAGCAGTGTCATCTCCTGTCACAGGTTTGAAGCACTGTGACGTTTGCCTATGTCCATTCACGCTGACGGCTAGGCAAAATCTCTGCTTCACTTAATAATTGTCAAACTGTGCGATAGGGTCTTATTTTTTTAACTCGTCCCCATCAGGATTGTGCTGCAGAACATTCTGATTTCCAGAGGCAGTGGTCAAAATCCAATCGATTGAAACTAAAATCCAAGCACAAATGGATGGAGAAAGCAGGGTCAGGAGGAGACCAATCCCACCAGCTTGTCGTCTCTCGGTTAGATCAGTGCTAATCCTGGCGTCAAGTCTCACTTTATTTTATGTCCACATCCCTGAATGTGTCCCTTAACAGTCTTACCTGAAAAGAAAAGCCAATCTCAGTACCGAAAGTTCCTATCATTGTCCAGCATCCCACCTCAGGGAGGGAAGAGGCCCAGTTTTCAATTTAGTTCATGGGATGGGGGCCAACTTTTAATTGTCCATCATTTAATGCCTTGAACAGGGTGGTTTTCTGCACCATTTCAGAAGGCAGTCACCACATTGCTATGAGTCTAGGGTCACATTTTGGTCAGACCAGGTAAGGGCAGCAGATTTCCTTCCCTATTGTGGGTAGAAGTTGGATGTAAAGAACATTGGTTAGGCTAATTTTGGAATGCTGTATTCTGCTCTCCTTGCTTTAGGAAAGATGTTCTGAAACTTGAACGAGTTCAGAAAACATTTACAAAGACATTTCTCAGTCCAGAGAGTTTGAGCTATAGGGAGAGGGTGAATATGCTGGGGCATTTTCCTCAGGTTGTCAGAGGCTGAGGGGTGACCTTCTCGAGGTTTTTAAAAACATGAGGGCATGCATAGCGTGAATAGCCAAGGTCTTTGCCCCAGGGTAGGGAAGTCCAAAACAAAGGGCTGGGTTTAAGATGAGAGGAGAAAGATTAAAAGGGGGCCTGAAGGGGTAACTCTTTCACGCAGAGGGTGGTGCATGTCTGAAATGAGCTTCCAGGGGAAATGGTGGAGGCCGGCACAACTATAACATTTAAAAGGCATCTGGATGGGTACATGAATAGGAAGGGTTTAGAGGGATGTGGGCCAAATGCTGGCAAATGCGACTAGATTAATTTAGAATATCTGGTAAGCATGGATGAGTTGGACTAAAGGGTCTGTTTCTGTGCAGTACACCTCTATGACCCCATGGCTCTAAAAGATGTTAATGTATCAGATAGGTTTTCATGGCAATTGACAGTAGCTATATGGTCACCATTAACTATCTTTATATTCCAGTTTTATTAGTCTGGAACTCTAAATAGTTAAGACACTGTCATTACCTCTGTACCACCACATTCCTTAGAAGGCACATGGCGTGATTGTTTCCTGATCTCACTCCTGAACTGTCCAGCTCGGAGTTTAATTTTAAACACGCGTAAATTAGCTGCTTCAAAGGTATAACTACAACAGGTCCAAGTGCCCACTGACATTATGTGAGCAAGTGTGCATCAGCTAACCAGCAGGTGTACCGGATTCTTAAAACAATGAAGGTTGGATCTGAAATCGTCAATGTTTCATTTCATCCAGGAAATAGTATACCGTTTTCCTAAACTGTGGCCTCAAAATTGACCATTTGTGAGAAATATTTTTGCTCCCATTCCCCTGCCCCACCTCCAACACAGCATTACAGAACCTTTCAGGCCCAATCTGCGTTCATTATCTTATTTCATATTAATATAATTGACAATCTGAATCTCTATGCCACTCAGAAAACGCCCCAGAGCAGACCATGGAGATGGTGGTGCAGTAGTAACCCAGAGGCCTATGTCAAATTGCTGGGGGACAATCCCTCTCTAACTAAAATAAAACAATAAAAACTGGTGATCTAAAATGATTTACCAGCGCTGGCAGCATCTGTAGCGAGAGGAACGGTGCTAACATTCTGAGTCCAGTTCTGCAGAAGCAATGTTCGGCTTGCTGTCACACAGGGAGGAGTGCACTACATCTTTCACTGACAGAATTCAATATTGTTTCACCCTATCTTACGGAGATTCTCATTTCACCACTGCTGACACATCTCACAGTGCAATGCTGCCTCCTCCGCTGCAATCAGGAGCATTTTGCAGCCCCTTCTCCTGCAAGGACAAAAGAGAGAGATGCTGCATCTGTCAGTGTTACCGACACCTCGAGAGCACTTGGGCTTTCAGCCTCGTGGATGGGCCAGGGATGACCCTGGGCACACATTCCTCCCAAGATCAGGAGCTCTGCTCGGTGTGTCTGCTGGTGGCTGCAGATCTGGGTCACAATACACTGACCTCGCCAGAATAAAGGATATAGTTAAACCTCTTTCAGCACTCGTTCACCCACAGTGCAACAGCCCTGTCACATCAAGCCAGACATGTCCAGTCCTCCAACCACTTTCGAAGACAAAATGCCCCGGCATTGCCCTCACCACCTTCTCAAGGGTGGCACCAGCGAACTTTGGGGCCACCCTGCCACAGATACGTAGCTGCTGCCCTTCCCGCTCCTCGGTTCTGCCTGCCACAGTATCTTCGTCACCTTGATCGCGTCTTCACTCCTGAGCCAGCTTCCTGACCCATCACCACCCACAGGCGCTAACTGACCCCAAAACCCACCCTCCAACCAACCCGGCACAACATCCAGGGAAACCAACGTGGAGCCTGGAGCTGGAAATGGTTCCTCATCCCAATGCCATTCTCCCACACATTTACAGCACAGATAAGGCTTGAGGTTTCAGGTCCCCCTTCCATACAGAGTACACTGTACCAACTCCCTCAGCCATCTATGGAACCAAGCACCTGGTAGCGGCCATTCAATCCCTCAAGCCTATTCCATCTTATCTCAAAGTTAGCAAATCAGTCAGGTAGGGTCCAGAATGAGGGAGATTTTCACATCAAGCAAGTTACTGAATGAACAATATATCAACCATAATACATTGCAGTAGTTTCCAGGTTGTCTTTTCACATTCTTCCATCATCTGGTCAATATTCTAACAGGCATTACACACTTAATCATTAATTTTCAGCAGTGTGACATCAAGACACTGCAGAGTGTTAATCATTCTGTTTGCCAAGTCAGATCACATTGAGCAGTACTCATGCCCAAGATCTTTAGCAGCCAGGACAGTCTAAAAAGGATGGTCTGAGACTTGGAGGACCTTTAAAAATACAAGAATGTCACTTCGAACTTGAAAATCATCCAAAAAATCAGAACACCATCTTCAGAACAGAACCAGTAAGAGACCAGAGGCAACGCAGCAAAATCCTGAGCATTTGTAGCATCACTGCTCTGCCTTTAACTCTGCTGCCCCTCAGTGTTTATGTTAAGAAGTGCAGCTGATGCTTCAAATAAAATCTGACCTCTCTGTGTCCCAGTGCTGTTTCAGTAATGATGTTAAACTCATCTGATGGGTCATTGAACCAATATGTAATAATGTTAGGGATGCGCAACAGGTCGAATATTTCAGCTAAAGAATCTGAGCTGCTCTAAGTTTGAAGGAGCTGAACTGTGTATTTATTAAAAATAACACAGGTAAGCCATTGAAGAAGAAAGATGATTGAATGAATGTCACAGATGAATATAGGATTAGGAAGTGAGTGTAATTGCAAATTCGGTCTTCCAGCTTTCAAACACTGACTTCTCTCTAAATATGTACACTTACCAACTATAATACAGGATTGCTCCTGCTACAGACTTCACATTGTTAAACCTCAGGTTTTCCCAGCTATCATCGGTTCTGAGGAAGGGTCACCAGACCAGAAACGTTAACTCTGATTTTCTCTTCACTGATGCTGCCAGACCTGTTGAGATTCTTCAGAGCTTTCTGTTTTTAGTTCAGATTTCCAGCATCTGCAGTGTTTTGCTTTTATTTCAGTATCATCGTGTCAATCCTTCTAACTGACAAATATCGGGAAAGGAGAATGGGAGAGATTCATGGTCAGCCTGAGATGGGAAGGAACGGCCTCCAGACTACAATGTGCAGGTAACATGGACATTAAGAGCAAATGTAGGCCACTTGGCCCTTCGAGCCTGATCTCCCATTCAACAAGATCATGCTGATCCTCCATCTCAAAGTCATATTCCCACTTTCTCTCCATTACCCTTAAAGCCTTTAACACCTAAACATTTATTTATTTACTTTTCAGTGACCTCCACAGCCTTCTGCAGTAGAGAATCCCACAGGGTCGCTACTCTCTGAGTGAAGAAATGTTTCCTCATCTCACTCCTAAATGGCTGCGACCCAGAGTTCTAAACTCCCCAACCTGGGCAAACAGACTCCCTGTTACAATTCAATACATTTCAATCAGATTCCCTCTCATCTTTCTAAACTCTAGTGACTACAGGGTCAGTTGAACCAACCTCTCCTCATGGGACAGTCCTGAAATCCCCAGTATCAGCCTATTGAACTTCTGCTGCACTCCCTCTGTGGCAAGCCTATCCTTCCTTACGTAGGGAGACCAGACTACAGCAACTCAGGCCCACAGTGAACACCATTCTATGTTTTGATAATTGACCTCAGCCTATTTCACAGAGAAGCCTGTTGCCTTCCACTAGCCTGGAGAGAGGGCAGAGGCCCCTGAAAAGTAAACCGGGCTTTTGTCCCGAGATCAAATGGGCATCAATCTGACTACTCCATTACCTATTTAAGAGAGAAGAAGTGTGACATCTGGTCATTATATATTAGTCAGCGTGAATACATCCTGAGGATTCAATCAGTGAAGTGACTGAAACATTTTCAGGCCTTGTCTGGACCCGATCACTTCTCACATCCTGACTGACCACTCAGCAGCCAACTGTCCACAGATCACGTTTCTAATCCTTTCATGGCAAGACCACCATTGGTTGCCCATCCCCAATGGCCCTTGAGCTGCATGTCTTGCTCAGCCATCCCAGAGGGCAGTTAAAAGAGTTAACCATATTGCTGTGGGCCTGGGGTGGGCCAGGCCAAGTAAAGGATGGCAGATCTCCTTCCCTAAAGTGAACCAGATGGGTTTTCACACCAACTGATGATAATCTACACAGCCACCACACTTGGGAATATACAATCCAGACATATTCATTGAAATGACATCTCACCAGCTACCATGTGGACATCAGCCTGGACTTCTGCTTAAATAGCCCAGTGACATAACCACTGCAACCACCATCATCCCCAGGTCCAATTCCATGGGAATCACATGCAAAGACACTCTCCTCCTGTTGCTGCCCCTCAGAAAGGTAATGCAAAGGATTTGCAAGAAACCTGTTTGGCCAACTATAAACATATCTTCCTTGGTCACTAAATCTGGGTTGGGATTAAGATGCCCTTTCCTCCAGTGTTTCATTATTCACTTAGCCCATTGCTGATGTGCATCTTAACTCCATTTCCCCACTTGGTTCCATGTTGTTCTGTACTGTTCCAAGGTGCTTTGCTACTCCATTGAGTTCCGTTACAATCTCTGTACAAACACAGATGGAGAGGACTTTTACACCTACTTAAGAGAGCCCTTGGGGCCTTTGTGAATCTTTGTGAAAAGACAACCCTTTGGTACTGAGAGACAGTAGGAACTGCAGATGCTGGATAATCTGAGATAACAAGGTGTAGAGCCGGATGAACACAGCAGGCCAAGCAGCATCAGAGGAGCAGGGAGGCTGACGTTTCGGGCCTAGACCCTTCTTCAGAAAAACCCTTGGTACTGCAGCTTTCCCTGTGCTGTTAGCTAAGATTCTGCAGCCACATCTCTGGAGTTAGAGCTGACCTCACAACCTTCTAGCTCAGGTGAAATAGCTACTAAAGGAGTCAAACGTCTCATATACCACAGAGGAACTTTTTCACAAATAAGACTTCACTGAAGAGAGTGAGATGGGTTGGATAATAAATGTACAATGTTAAATTGGTGTTAGATACCTGGCAGGTAATACAAACCACCTGAATGAATGTTACTAGGTTTTAGCAGGAGCATGCGTTAGGAGTCATTCCTTTTACATGTATAACAAAAGCATTAAAAGCTAATTAAATTGAGTTATTACGTCACACAATTTGGCATTTGCCCATTGTAATCTCAGATGTTTTTTGGAATGCCTTTCAGAGTAATGAGGTAATTTTCTTAAGTAAGAATGAGTTTGCAGTTAGATTATATTATTATGTTTAAGTTAAATAAACCACATTGATTTTATTGCACTCAAATAATTCAAGAGCACTTTTTCTGTAGTGTGCCTGTGGTGATAATAATTTTGTTTTATTCAATTCATCAGACATGGATGTCACTGGCTGGGCCCAGCATTTATTGCCTGTCCCTAGCTGCCCCTTGAAAAGATGGTGGTGAACTGTCTTCTTGAACCATTACTGTCCATTTTGCTCTACATTGACCCACAATTCCATTAGCAAGGGAATTCCAGGTGTTCACCTAGTGACAGTGAAGGAACGACGATATATTTCCAAGTCGGAATGGTGAGTGATTTGGAGGGGAACTTGCAGGGGGCGGCATACCCATGTATCTGCTGCCCTTGTCCTTCTAGGTGGAAGTGGCCGTGGATTCAGGTGGAACTGTCTGAGGATCTTTGGTGAATTTCTGCAGTGCATCTTATAGATCATACTAAGTGTTGGTGGTGGAGGCAGTGGATGCCTGTGGATGTGGTGCCATTCAAGTGGGTTGCTTTGTCCTGGATGGTGTCGAGCTTCTTGAGTGTTGTTGGGGCTGCACTCATCCAGGCAAGTGGGGAGTATTCCATCATACTCCTGACTTTTGCCTTGTAGATGGTGGACAGGCTTTGGGGAGTCAGGAGGTGAGTTTCATCACTGCAGTGTACCTAACCTCTGACCTATTCTTGCAGCTACTGTATTTATATGGCGAATCTAGTTCAGTTTCTGGTCAACTGTTACCCCCCGGATATTGATAGTGGGGGATTCAGTTATAGCAATACCATTGAATGTCAAGGGGAGGTGGTTAAATTGCCTTTTATTGGAGATGGTCACAGCCTGGCATTTGTGTGGTGTGTGAATGTTACTTTCCACCTTTCAGCCAAAGCCTGAATGTTGTCCAAACCTTGCTGCATTTGAACATGGAATTTCTTAAAGTAATTGTTTTGACGTTGTCCCTTTTCTTGACTTCTCTTGAAGTCATCAGCATCAAGATTTGGAATATTTAATCTGTTTTCTGAAGCCAGTTGGTTAAATCTCCAAAGCCTGCAATAACATTCTCTTCACTCATCACTATGGCCAATGGTTTCTGTTTATGAATGGCCCTGCGTAACACGTGAACAATGTTGGCCCAAAAGCATGACGCAACTGAAGCACAATGCACCACGGGATGTTTGGCCAAGCAGGAGTAATTGTTTTACACATTGAATTGTCGTTCCCAGAGCTTTGGTGCAAATGTCTTCTTATAATTTAAAATAAATGTTATTGTATGTTGAAAACATCAGAGTCCACATTATGGGATGACACTGAAATCGTGCTGGTATCTGGGTTTGTTGATCTGTTGATTAAATAAAGTGTTTATCCCCTTGAGCATAAAAGTTAACAGATGCTCCAAAGAGAATGACTATGGATGAATGAACATAGCAAGACAAAGCCATCTGAGGAATTCACACCTTGTACTGTTTGTGGATGTGGTCAAAACTCAAAATCTACGGACTCCTCAACTTCAGAGCTCAACACTTGAAAAAACAATGCGGAAATCAGAGTCACAGAGTTGCACAGCACAGAAACAGATCCTTTGGACCAACTCATCCATGCTGACCAGATATCTTAAATTAATCTACTCCTAGTTGCCAGCATTTGGCCCATATCCCTCTAAACTATTCCTATTTATATACCCATCCAGATGCCTTTTAAATGTTGTAATTGTACCAACCTCCACCACTTCCTCTGGAAGCTCATTCCATACAGGCACCACCCTCTGTGTGAAAAAGTTGCCCATTAGGTCCCTTTTAAATCTTCCCCTCTCACTTTAAACCTATGCCCTCTAGTTTTGGACTCAACCACCCTGGGGAAAAGACCTGGGCTATTCACCTGTCCTATGACCCTCAGTTAATGATCTTTAGATATGAATGGCCACTATCCATCTCCCATTGGACAGCAATGGCTACAAACGTCATATCATTCAGGGTAGAGAATATCAGTACTGATCACATGGTTACCTGATTGAAACTGCCCTCAGATGATGAATCTTACTATCCTGAAGACTGTGGAGCAATCTGTTTGTCTGCAAACCACACATCAAGAAGCAGTAAAGGCTGTAACATCCATGTCTTCAAACTGAAGACTGTAACATCAGAACGTCTCCCAGGCTGTTCCTTTTCAAGACCACCAGTACAGAACCTGGCCTCCTGGTAAGACGGCTACAAAGAATTAATTTGGCAATGGGTGAAAATCCATCAATTCATGAAAATCATCTAGAAGTCCTAGTCCTGTAGCTAGGGTTATGGACGAGGTTGTTGATTTGCTTGGCGAGTAAGTCAACAACCTAATCTCGCTTCTTATATAACAGAAAATGACAGGACTCTTGTGGTGCAGTGGTAGAGTTCCTACCTCTCAAACAAGGAGGCCAAGGTTCAAGACTCACCTGTTCCAAAGATCATAACGTCTCTGAACAAGTTGATCAGAAATATTTGAAGTCAGGGGACGAAGTTGAAAACTCTCAGTAGTTCAGGCAGCAAGGAGATCTGTGATCTTATGAAATTGACATAAATCGTGATAACGGAACTGAGTGGACGACTATCATACCAGTTGAAGAGAGGACATTGATTGAGAAGGAGTGTGAGAAACATCTTCCAGGGCAGTGTGTGAGCAGACAGCTACACACTCTGAAATACCTACTCCAAACTGGGATCTGACTGCGCAGGTAGAAGATTAAAGCAAATGTATGGCCAGTGGGAATCAGGATCTATAGTTTCAGTAGCTGCCTTCCTAGCCACCAATGTTGAGTAGCATGGCCAAACAATAAATCACATTGTGAATGTGAATTGCCAGCTGTGGCTGGAGCACACGCAAACTAGGAGCTGAAGTAGGTCAGTTAATCCCCTGGCCTGCTCTACCATTCACTAACCTCATGGCTGATCTGTTTGAGTTTCCAGATCCACATTCCCATCCGCTCCTCCCCGCACCAAGGGCCCCCTGCTCCCAATCCAATAACCCTGACCTCCCGCCTAACTAAGATCTATCTATCTCCCATCTCAAAATATACTCAATGACGTGTGAGCAGCATGCAGCCAGCAATTTGTTGAAACTCACAGGGAAATTGCCATGCGTTTAGGTTTTCCTGAGGCTGGTGATTGGATGCCAATTCATCCACAATTTAGTGTTGGTCTGTAACCCTCACTTATCTTAGCTCGAAGGACAGCAATTTGGGATAAAGATTTGTTCTCAAATCCTACTTCAAAAAGACACAATGATGACACTTTACCTTGTGTTAATATATTAAGCAAGACAAAGCCAATGATTGCTCAGAGCCCAGCGTTGTCCAGGCTTTGTGCCTGGTACATTTTGTCTTACTGATGTCATTTGGAATAGAAGTGCACCCTGTTTACACACAGTCACATTGGACCATGCTGGAAACCTCACACAAAGGCTGATGCTGGGTGGTAAATGCGCAGCTGAAAAACCAAGCCATTGGTTTTCAGACAGGCTGAGGGCTGCGACAGGGATGTAGTGTCAGACCTATTTCAAACAGAGGAAATGTAACTGCCTGCTCTTCTGATGCAGGGAAGGAAAATATCATTTTACAGCAACCAGTCAAAACAAACAGGCTTTTGTCACTTTGCCAGAAAATATTACTTATTTCTCTCAAATCCTTTAAGTGCCATGAGCACACTCATATACATTCACTTCCATGCACACACACACTCAGACTCACACATACTCTCTCATACTCACACACAAGTACACAAATTCTCACATACACATACACACTCACAGGCACACACACACATGCTCACACACACACTTTCACTTTCTCACACATGCATGCAGACACATACATACACACGCACACACTCTATCTCTCACAAACACATGCACTCCCATGCACACAAACACACACACACACACACACACACACACAGAAACCTTCATGCACACTCTTACACATACAAGGGCACACTTCCACACACACACCTACTCTAACACAAAAACACTTGCAGACACCTTCACGCACACTCTTACACATACAATGGCACACTTATGCACACACCCACTCTAACACACACACACCCACAGACACCATCAAACACAAATACACACTTTCTCACATACACAGCCAAAAACACACTCACTCACACAAATATGTTGAAACACACACACACACTTACAAACACACACACTCAGACACATTCACAAACGTACACCCTCTCACACACATGCACACTCTTACACACACACTCTTGCTCTCAAACACACATGCTCTCACACATACACACACTCACACACAAATACACACACACAGACTAATTCACAATCAGACACACACGGACACACAGGCACACTCACATACACACGAACACACTTACTTACTTCTTTCACAAGCACTCATACATACGCACGCTCACACACACGCACACACACTCTCACACATGTATGTACACACATACATATGCACACATTCTATCTCATACACACACTCTATCTCTCTCACACACGCATGCACACGCACACACGCATACACAGAGTCTCTCAAACACACACACTCACAAACACAGATACACTCTTTCTTTCATGCACACATGCACCCTCTCTCACACACATATATACAAACCCGCACACTCCCATGCACGACAAACACTCTCTCACACACATACACACATACTTTCTTATACACGTGGACATATACACAGTTACTCTAACACAGTGACACACTTGCACACACACACACACACACACACACACACACACACAGACTCAGAGACACATCTATGTATGGCTGCTAAGGTATTTTTCTTTTATTTATTTGTCTAGTACAGACATCCATGTGATGATAACATGATTGAGTTCAATGTAGCGTATAAGTTACAAAAGTTTTAGATTTAGGTAAGGCTGACTTTAATGAGATGAGACAGAGAGTGTTCACAGTAAACTGGGAAAATCTGCTCATGGATAAAACAACAGAAGAACAGTGGAGGATGTTTAAAGAAACATTTAACACAATACAAAACCCGCTTATATGCCTGAGAAGGAAAAGCTGCGCTTCACTGAACTAAAAACAGCTGTGGGCAACTAAGGAGATAGGGACAGCATAAAACTAAAAGAAGGGACTTACAAAAATGCGAAAAAAGAACCACAGGTCCTGCTGAATGGGAAAAAAATGGGTCACAAAGCAGCTTATGAGAGCTACGAGAAGGGATCATGAAAGGAAACTTTTCATCAGAATCAATAAGAAATGTTATAGTTACATGTAGAGAAAGCAGGTGGTCAGGATCGATGGAGACTGAAAGTGGGGATATTGTCAGCAACTATGGGGAAATAGCAGACAGGTTCAGTAATTACCTTGCCTCAATATTTACAGTAGAAAAGGAGGATAGGTTGCCAGAAATCCTGAGGAATTAATAGTGGATCAGGAACAGGGACTGAATAAAATTAACACAAGTATCATTAGTACTAGGGACATTTATGGAATTAAAGTGAACAAATCCGCAAGACGCCCCTGCCAGTTTCCATCCGAACGTGTTAAAGGAAATAAGGGAGCACATTGTAGATGCCCTGACTATAACCTTTCAGAGTTCCCTAGATATGGGGAAGGTGTGGGGAGAGGAATTGTTGGACTCCATTTTCAAGGATGGGGGTACATGAACACCTTGAAAATTTCCATTAATCAGGGAGAGCCAGCATGGATTCATGACAGGTAGGTCATGCCTGACAAACCTCATTGAAATTTTTGAGCATGTGACTAAGGCAGTTGACAGGGGTCCACATCTATGCATATTGTTTGTATGGGCTTCCAGAAGGCATTTGATATTGCTCCTCATAAGAGACTGTTAACTAAGGTAACAGTCCACAGATTTGAGAGCATATTACTGACATGGCTGGGAAATTGGTTGAGTGGCAGGTGACATATATTAGGGATAATGGGGAGGTACTCAAATTGGCAGGACGTGAACACAATGATCCATGTTAGGGCCTCAATTATTCACAATATTCATTAACAACTTGGAATAATTGCATAGAAAGTCAAGTAATCAAATTTGCTGATGAGACAAAGTTAGGAGGCATTTTAGACGGTGTAGATGATATTGGAGTGAATAGATAAAACTGGCTGATGGAGTTCATTGTAAGCAAGTATGAGGTTATCTACTTTAGACCGTGAAAGGATAGATCAGGGTACATTCTAGATGGCATGAAGTTAAATACAGCGAATATCCAAAGACACTTGGGTGTTCAGGTGGATAGATCTTTAAAATGTCATAAACAGCTATCGAAAATAATGAAGAAAGCAAATGGAATGCTGGTCTTTATATCTAAAGGATAGGAGCACAAGGATGCAGATATTGTGCTGTATGTATACAAAACCCTGGTGAGACTCCACTGGGTGCTGAGAACAGATCTGCGCACTACACCTCAGGAAGGATGTATTGCCCTTGGAAGGAGTACAATGTGAGCTTACAAGAATGACACCTGGACTTCAGGGGTTCAGTTACGATGACAGATTATACAAATTAGACGTTTTCTCTGGAATTGGAAGGTCAAAGAATGATCTGATTGAACTCTTCAACATATTAAAAAGAAACAATGGGGAAATGTTAAACTATTTCCACGGGTTGGGGATTCTAGAACTGGGGTATAGCCTGAGAATTAGGGCCAGAGCATTCAGGGGAGATGTTAGGAAGCACTTCTACACACAAACTGTGGGAGATACTTCGAACTCTCTACAACTGATGGCAGTGGAATGTGGAGGTTGTTAATTTAAAATTTGAGATAGATAAACTTTTGTAGACCAAAGCTATTAATGGACTTAGGTGAAAGGCAGTGTGCAGAGTTACGTCAGGTCAGTCATAATCGCACTGAATGGTAGTGAAACAGGCTCAAGAGGCTTAATGGCCTATTCTTGTTTCTACGATTCCTATGTTTATGGGATGTGCGGGTCGCTGGCTGGTCAGCATTTATTGTCCATCCCTAGTTGCTCTGAGAAAGTGGTGGTGAGCTGCCTTCTTGAACAGCTGCAGTCTGTGAGCTGTAGGTTGACCCACAATGCCCTCAGGGAGGGAATTCCAGGATTTTGACCCAGCGACAGTAAAGGAACAGCGATATATTTCCAAGTCAGGATGGGGAATGCATTGGAAGGGAACGTACAGGTGCTGGCGTTCCCATGGATCCGCTGCCCTTGTTCTAAAGGCTGGCGGAGATCGCAGGGATGGAACGTGTTGCCGAAGCAGTCTTGGTGAGTTTACAAAGTTATGGAGGGACGATCATTAGCATCTTCAAGGCTGCGATTAAAAAATTTTTGTTGAACGAGGATACCGAGGAAAATGGAGTAAAGTCAATGGAACTAAGCTACAAATCAACTATGATCACATACAATAACAGGACATGCTAGAGAAGCTGAATGACCTATTCTTGTTCCAATGTGGTTGTGTAGTGCGGGGATCAACGTATTTTTATTCAACTTAAAACCTCTTAGATTTCAAAGAAACATTTTATTATCACAGCTAAGCAGGCATTCGCCTCAGGCTGACCTAGTGCATAGAACAGAACCATCTGCTTACTGACATCAGTCTTAAAGCACATGCTATCACCCACTAGATGCAAAACGAATCTACAGTCAAGATTTTCACAGAGCCGAGGCTGTGAAATGTACGCCTTTATTTTAAAATAGTTTCTATATTAACTGCAATCCCCATCTTTTACAGTGGGTGCATTTGTGTGACTGTAATGAGGCATCACACACAACAACGGTTGATGATGGAGGAATATAATGAGAACAGTGTGGAGCTGGAGGAACACAGCAGGCCAGGCAGCATCAGAGGAGCAGGAAAGTTGATGTTTCAGGTCGGGACCCTTCTTCAGAATTTCCCGAAACGTCAACTTTCCTGCTCCTCTGATGCTGCCTGGCCTGCTGTGTTCCTCCAGCTCTACACTGTGTTATCTCTGAGTCCAGTATCAGCAGTTCTTACTATCTCATAATGAGAACAGTGTCTCATTCATCAGCCTCTGAGATACCTTACTGTGGTGCCCTTGACCTAACCAAAGACCAAAGCACTGCATCCACCCCTTCACCTTGTTTCCAGATATCGATAGAGGAATAAATATTGGTGGAGGCACAATGGAAATGGGATTTGTTACATCCACCAGACCGGGTCTTGGTTTATCTAAAAGGTGGCATCTCCAACAATGCTGTACTCCCTGAACGCTGCATGAGAATGTCAACTTAAAGTATATCTTCACCCTGCTAAAAATACAGAAAACTTTGTTTTAACCAGCGCCTTACGAACTGGCACTCATAATAAACCAGCAAAAATTATATATCTCAAATACCACAAAAGTTTACTGTATTATTCTATCTAATCATTGTAGGTTTTTTTTAAATTTATTTACCTCGATGTAACTAAACGTGTTGTTCAATCAAATGGCCACATGAAATGTCAACAGTTGATTCAACTTTGAATCAATTTCTCCTCAAATACTGTGATCCACAGCGATGTGCGAGGGTATGAGTGAGAAGGCTCTCTGCTGGTAAGTTTTATCTAAGGCAAAGTTACATTATTATTTAAGTGATTTTTGCTGTAAATAAAGTATAACCGTGATACGTATACCCCCTGCTTTGTGCTTCTATTTCTTAGTGTGTATTTTTACAATATGGGGGCCTCTTGCTCAATCCGCACACTCCTGGTCCCATAGGGTGTTGGTTAATGATAAGTCTCCTGTATCTTGTATCATTATTCCATTTGAACACGTGAACTTACGAATGAGAAGCAGAAACTGGCCTTTCAAACCTGCTCTGCCATTTAATAAGATTGTGGCTGATCTCTTTACATTTTGAATTCTTCATTTCCACCTGCCCCTGATAAACTCTGGTTCCCTGTCTAACAAGAATCTCCTTAGTTCTGCTTTAAAAGAAGACCCCACCTCCACCACCTTCTGAGACACAGATCCAAACTCAAACAAAAACCGAAAGAACTGCAGATGCTGTAAATCAGGAACAATAACAGAAGTGGCTGGAAAAGCTCAGCAGGTCTGGCAGCATCCGTGAAGAAAAAAAATCACAATTAAAAATTCAGGTCCGATGACCCTTCCTCAAAACCAGAACCAGAACCAAAACCAAACAACCTTCTTCTGGGAGAAAAATAACTTTTACCACCATCCTGAAAGGGTAATCCTTATGGTGAACAGGCATTGAGGAGGACAGAGGGGAATTACTCTCCAAATGATCCCTGACATCTGGTCCTTCTCTTGTACCCAATGTATTTCCATGGTTTGGTCCAATAATATTTCTGCTTAATGGAATATTGGGAGCTGGATAACCAGCAATGATAATGCCACTGAATATCAAGGGGAGATGATTAGATTCTCTTTTGTTGGAGATGCCTGACACATGACTGGCATGAATGTTACTTGTCACTTATCAACATGAGCATCAATGTTGTCCAGGTCTTGCTGCAGATTGGCAGAGGCTGTATCACTTACTGATGAGTCGTATATAGTTCTGAACACAGTACAATCAGGACCCATCTTCACATCTGCTCTTATGATGGGGAGAGGCAGTTGAAGATTTTTGGGTGGAGGAATTCTTGCAGACATGTTGGGGCTGAGATAGCTGGCCTCCAGTAACCTCCTTCCTTTGTGCCAGATGTAAATCTAACTGGTGAAGAATATTGACTGAATCTCATTGACTGTGATTTTATCAGAGCTCTTTCATGCCACACTCAGTAAAATGCTGTATTTATGTCAAGGGCATAAACCCTACCTCTCAAATTCATCACCTTCGCCCACGTTGGAACTAAGGCTATAATGAGGTCAGGAGCTGAGTGACTGAGCATCTCTGGACAGGCTGTTGCTGAGCACTGTTGATGATTGAGAGTAACCTGGTGGGAGAGACTGGCTGCAGAGGGCAGCTAATTGGTCAGATGGGATTTGTTCTGCTTTTTTTGGATAAGACTCACTTGGGCAATTTTCCACATTGTCAGGCATTGTGGCTGTACTGGAACATCTATCATCATAGAATCCCTACAGTGTGGAAACAATTCCACACCGACCCTCAGAGCATCCCACCCAGACCCAGACCCATCCCCCTATAACCCACACATCCCTGAACCCTATGGGAAATTTAGCATGGCTAATCCACTTAGCCTGCACATCTTTGGACTGTGGGAGGAAACCAGAGCACCTGGAGGAAACCCACGGAGACACAGGGAGAATGCGCAAACTCCACACAGACTGTTGCCCGAGGGTGGAATTGAACCCAGGTCCCTGGTGCTGTGAGGCAGAAGTGCTAAGCACTGGGCCACCCCCTAGCTTAGCTAGGGGCACAGCTAACTTTGGAACACAAGTCTTCAGTGGTATTGCCAGAAAATTGCCAAGACCTGTGGATTTTGGTGCATTAACAATCTCAGTAATTTTGGGGAGTGAATTGAATTGACTGAAAGCAGATATTGCAGATGCCAGGAATCTGAGCAGACCACCAGGCTCACTCATCTTCCTTGCGCTTTCTGACTGAAGCTAGTTGCAAACTCTTCAGGTATTGCACTGATGTGCTGGAATTCCCCATCATTGTGGATGTTCATAAGCTTCCTCCTTTGGTTAGTTAATTGTTCACAAAATCAATGTAGCAGGACTCCAGGTCTAATCCATTGGCTGTGGGATTGTTTAGCTCTGTTGGTTACATGTGTTTCAGCTGTTGTCCTGCATGTAGTCATGTGCTGTAACCACATCAGGCTATACTTCACTCTTGGGTATGCCAAATGCTGCTCCTCAATTCTTCATTCAGTCAGGATTCAGCTCCTGGCTGGATGGTAAAGTTAGAGTGGGGTATGTGCTAGACCATAAAGCTATAGATTATTACTGAATACACTTCTTCTGCTGCTGAGAGTCCACAGAACTTCATGGATGCCCAGTTTTGAGTTGCTAGATCTGATCGAAACGTATCCCATTGAGCACAGTGACAGTGCCACACTACATGAAGACATGAAAACATGGGACTTTATGGCCATGGACAGATACATCTGTGACAGGTGGATTAGTGAGGATGAGGCCAAGTAGATATTTTTCATCTTTGCCACTCCATCACCCACCAGCCACAAGCCCAGTCTGGAATATCCAATTTCCTTCAGGACTCAGTCAGCTCGGTCATTAATGGTGCTACCACATCACTCTTTGCGATGGACTCTGAAAAGCTTCCCACCCAGATTGCATTCTGTGCCTTTGCTGCCCTCAATCTTTCTTCCAACTGGTGTTCCATATGAAGGAGGCCTGACAAGTATCAGCTGAGGGAAATGGGGAGGTGAGAATCAGCAGGAATTATCCAAAGCTGGCCTGAGGACTCACAGGACCCTCTCTCTCATTGTACCATCGCCAGGATACATCCAGGAATGGTGGCAGAGGAGTGTGGGACATGGAGACACTGTAAGGTACAGTGCAATGGATTTGACTACGTCGGGCTGTTACTTGAATCACCTGTGGGGCAGTTCACTGGATTTTGACACAAGTTCCCAGACGGTAACAAAGAGAATTTCAAAGCGTTGTCTCCAGGTCATACCAACATTGCTCATTGTAATTGCCTCAGTCAATACTGAGTGGTTAGCCCAGATCTGTTGTTCGTTGACTTATCCTACAGAAGAAAAACAGGTTATAAAATGAGGCAAAAATGGATTCTGCCAATGGAAAAGGCTGAATTTGTATAATCCAGCCATTTGTTCAGTTCTAGAAAAATATAAGTGGTGCTTATAGCTGATTCTTGTGAATGCGCAATCCCAACAATGGTCTTGAGTGATACTGAAATAGCTTTCTCGATCAGAAAAACACACAAAATAAGCCTTTTTACAGGTCATTCCATCTTCCTCCAATCTTTCCCATTTAATTCATGTATCACCACGCATCGTAACAAATGTTTGATGACTTTGAATTGAATTTTAATACTGTTTCTGAAGCAGTGTGCTAAAAACACATCCGTCACTCCTTATGCAAGTAACTTAAACATAAAATCACCACAGTAAACAATACATGCAGAGCCACTCAGCAAGATTACAGGGCTGTAATCAGAAAAATTCATAAAACAAAATCCATTCAATTGTCATAAATATTTAAGCAGGCTGCAGCAACGTGTGGGCCTGTCTCAGTATGCAGTCCAAATGAAACATACGCTGTAAGCAGGTCACTTTATTACTGCAACAAATTGCTAGGTGACTACACACTTAGTGTTAAACAACCCATTCCATTTCAGCATTAGATTTCGACAATATTTTCTTCTGTAGATGGGTACATGCTATGAAACCACTTATCCCTGATTTGGCCTGACAAGTGTTGACAAGACCAGCTGCTGGGAATCTGAAACAGAAACAGAAAGTGCAGGAGAAACTCAGCAGGTCCAGCAGCATCTGTGGAGAGAGAGAAACTGAGTTAACGCTTCAGGTCAATAACATTTCATCAAAACTGGAAAGAATCAGGGATTTAACAAAACTTTCTTTTCTATCATTTACTCCCACCCCCTCCTACCCCATGTTCACAGGTTCTATGTTTGCTATAAACTCATCAAGCTCCACCTTCTTCCACTTGTGATGACTTAAAATGTTTACTCTGTTTCTCCCTCCAAAGGCACTGCTGGGATCAGCTAAGGATTTCCAATGCTGTTTTTATATTTATTTTCAGCTTATGTAACATTGTTTCTTCAGTGTAAAAGACTTAGAAAACTGTACCATGAGGCAAAGGAGCAGAAGTAGGCCATTCAGCCCATCAAGTCTACTCTGCCATTTATGGCTGACCAAATAACCCTTGATTCCACTTTCCTGCCTTCACCCCAAGGGCCTCGTCGTCTTACTGATTAAAAACACTTCCCGAAGACACTGGAAAATCAAGAGGTTACAGTGCACGAGGAACTTCAAACAATCACAGTCACCAGAGATAAGGTTTCTGATGAGTGCAAGATGAAAAGCTTCAACTTCTGGTCTCCTCTCAGCAATGTTTAAGTGCTGCCAATTCTCCAGAATACGATGGCCTGTATCGTAGGATTTGAAAAATGTCATTTCCTTTCAAATGACACATGGATGATGCTGGCCGGCCAGTGTTTATTACCTGTCCCTGAAAAGGTGGTGATGAGCTGCCTTCTTTAATCACTGCAGTCCATATGCTGCAGAGAGAGCCACAATGGATTTTGACCCAGCGACACTGAAGGCACAGTGACACATCAGGACGATGAGTAACTTGCAGGGGAAGTTATAGGTGGGTGGTGTCCCCATGTACCTGTTGCCCTTGTCCTTCTAAATGGAAGTGGTCATTGGTTTGGAAGGTGTTGTCAAAGGAGTCTTGGTGAGTTTCTGTAGTTCATCCTATAGATAGTACACACTGCTGCTATTGAGCGTCAATGGTGGAGGGAGTGAATGCTTGTGGATGTGGTGCTAGTCAAGTGAGCTGCTTTGTCCTGGATAGTGTCAAACATCCTGAGTGTTGTTGGAGCTGCACCCATCCAGGCAAGTGGGGAGTATTCCATCACACTCCTGACTTGAGCCTTGTAGATGGTGGCTGGTTTTTGGGGTGGCACAGTGGTTAGCATTACTGCATCACAGCGCCAGAGACCCGTGTTCAATTTCTCCCTCGGGTGACTGTGTGGAGTTTGCACATTCTCCCCATGTCTGGTTTCCTCCCACAGTTCAAAGATGTGCAAGTTAGTTTGGATTGGCCATGCTAAATTGCCCATAGTGTCCAAGGCTGCACAGGCTTAGGTATGTTAGCCATTGTAAATGTGGGGTTACAGGGATAGGGTGGAATCTGGGTGGGATGCTCTTCAGAGGATCAGTCTGGACTTGATAGGCTGAATGGCCTGCTTCCCCACTGCAGGGATTCTGAGAGTCTGAGGTGAGTTATTCAGTACAGTATTCCAGCATCTGACCTGCCTTTGCAGCCACTATATTTATATGGTTAGTCCAATTCAGTTTCTGGTCAATGGTAACCTTCAGGATGTTGAGAGTAGAGGAATTCAGTGATGGAAACACCATTGAACATCAAGGAACAGTGGTTAGATTCTCTTTCGTCAAAGATGGTCATTGCCTGTCATTTGTGTGCCATGAACATTACTTACTACTTGCCAGTCCAAGCCTGGCATTGTCCTGGTCTTGTGACATTTGGACACAAACTTCTTCAGTGCCTGAGGTGTCACAAATGGTGCTGAACTTTATACAATCATTCTTGCTTCTGACTTTCTAATGGATGAAAGGTCATTGATGAAGCAGCTAGAGATGCTAGCATAGTGTCATTGACGAAGGATTAATTAGCGAACAGGAAACAGAGAGCAATGGATCCCTGCACAAAAACAGAAGTTGCTGGAAAAGCTCAGCAGGCCTGGCAGCAACTGTGAAGAAAAAAACAGAGTTAACATTTTGGGTCCGGTGACCCTTCCTCAGAACTCTGAGTGAAACAGCAGTGCTAACCACTGAGCCGCTGTGCCACTGCAAAAACCATCCATAAAGCACAAGTCAGGAGCGTGATGGAATATTCCCCACTTGCCTGGATGGGTGCAGCTCCAACAACACTCAGGAAGCTTGACACCATCCAGTCCTGAGGAAGGGTCACCAGACCCCAAACGTTAACTCTGATTTTTCTTCACTGATGCTGCCAGACCTGCTGAGCTTTTCGAGCAACTTCTGTTTTTGGTCCTGATTTACAGCATCTGCATTTCTTTCAGTTTTTTATTTAGCAACGGATCCTTCCTGGGTTGGCAAGTTACCAATAGTGGAGTGCCACAGGGATCAGTGATAAGGCTGCTTCTATTTACAATCTACTTCAATAATGTGGATAATGAAACAAACCAATGGTAGCTACATTTGCTGATGACAACAAGGTGGGAAGCAAAGGAATTTATCAAAAGCAAATAGAGATTCTGAAAAGGGAATACAGATCAGTTAAGTGAATGCAATAAAAACAGCCTTTGGAATATAAAGTTGGAAAATGTGAATTTGCCCAACTGGCTGGAAGAATGGATACACTAAACACTATTTAAATGGAAAAAAATCACGGAATATGGTCATACACAGGGATCTGGGTGTTCTGGTACATAAATCACAAAGTTAGTACGCAGGTACAGCAAATGATTCGGAAGGCAAATCAAATGTTGCCATTTATTGCAAGTGGAATGGAAAAGAAAAATAGGGAAGTTTTACTTAAACTGCACAGGGCATTGGTAAGACCACATTTGGAGTTGTGTGTAGTTTTTGTCTCATTTTTTTAAAAATGTATTATATTAGAAGCAGTTCAGCAAACGTTCACTCAAACCATTCTTGGGATAAAGGGCTTTATCTTATGAAGGTTGAACAGATTGGGCCTTTACCCTTTTCAGATGATCTCATTGAAGCACAAGATCTTGAGGGGACTTGCTGCGATGGATAACAGCAGGACGCTTCCTTTTGGGTGCGGGGGTAACCCTAAATACAGGTGACACTGTCTCAAAAACAAAAAGAGGTCTCCCTCTTAACACAGAGATGAGATTTTTTCTCTTTCAGAGGATCATTATTCTGGAACTGTCTTCTCCAAGAAGCAATGGAGGTTGGGTCATTGAATTTATTTTTCATGGCTGAGTTAGATTTTTGATAGCTAAGGGAGAACAGAGTTTATGGAGGGCAACCAGGAAAATGGAGTTCAGGTGACATCAGATTAACTGTGATCTTACTGAATGAAAGAACAATTTTATTGTATCTAGGGAGATGTGCTCTGTTGCCACAATCTAACACCATGAAAAGGTGATTACTGAATGGTATAGCAGGTTCATTGTACTTCAGAGCTAGAGTTGGCCACTTGACACTATGCACAGATTTGAGCAGGAAAGGTTACATGTTGATTACTGTAAAAAAAATGTTAAGCAGCTTTTTTAAGAATTGAGTGTTTCAATCCTAGCTCTCAATTAGTATGCAATAAAGGCAGAAGAAATTAGGCCATTGCTTCCTGTCATTATAACACTGCCTGGACCTTAGTGCAGATGACATGTGGGTGAAGCAACAGAGCTACCCACAAGATTTGAAGCCAATCTTCAGTTGTTTGTTGAAGAAAATTCCTGCCTGCTCCCGTCAATCATACTGTGACTCAGTTACAGACCTGACAACAGCTTTGCATTTGTGTCAAAAACTAATAGCTTCTCAGAGAACAATGTATTTGAAAACCGAGCTGGAACTTTTTTTTTTAAAATGGGATAGAATATTTTCCGATACCACTTTCCTACTATCCCTCACTTCAATATTTCACATTTCTTTTTAACAGAATGCTGAACATGTTGCTTTGATACTCCTCTGTATTACTGCTGAAAAAAAATTCAATGAAATTATATCAGCGATATCAGAGATATCAGAGACATCTGATGAAGGGTCTAGGCCCGAAACGTCAAGCTTTCCTGCTCCTATGATGCTGCTTGGCCTGCTGTGTTCATCCAGCCCCACACATTGTTATCTATCTTCAATGAAATTATGTCAATTTGAAGAAACGTGGTGGCTATTTTCCATGGTGTAACCCAATTCCACTGGAAATATTACTTCATAATATTGTGACCCTATAAAAGACAAAATGTAAAAAGAAATTGTGCCTTCCAGTTAAATAGCTGAATGGGTGGCATGACTAAAGACCAAAAACACTCAACTAAATACAATTATAGTCACCAACTTTTACATTAAACTACTCCACAGACCAAAAAAACTCACTATCAGTTACACTTTATCTGTCCTTTAAGCAGACATTCACCTACAGTCAGAAAGCACAGAAACAGGCCCTTCAGTCCAACCAGTCCATGCCAAACATAATCTGAAACTAAACTAGTGTCGGCTGCCTGCTCTTGGCTCACATCCCTCCAAATATTTCTACTCATGTACTTATCCAAATGTCCTTTAATTGTTGTCACTGTATTCCCATCTACCAGTTCATTCTACACATGAACCACTCTCTGTGTAAAAAAGTTGCCCCTCATGCCCTTTTTAAACCTTTGTCCTCTCACCTTAAAAATATGACCAGTCTTGAAATTCCCCCATGCTAGGGAGAAGACACCTGCCATTCACCTTATCTATGCCCATGATTTTATATATGTGTATGAGGTCACCTTAACCTTCTACGCTCCTGAGAAAAAGCCCCAGCCTGTCCAGCCCCTCCTTATAACTTCTCCTGGGATCAGTCCTAAAAAAATACAAACATTCTTTGCTCCTGAATTTTTATTTCCAGTCTGTTTCTTTTGCTAACCTAGGACAATTTTTAACTCCAGAACTATTTTTTACTGAGAAAGATTTCCAGGAGACTTCTCCCTCCAGCTATAGTTAGGCAAATCTTCCAGTGTTGCGAACCTATGAATTAGGAACAGGCGTACGCCACTCAGCCCCTTGAACTTGCTGCTTCACTCAATAGGATCTTGGCTGGTGTGATTACTTCATGCCCTGCCTACCCCTGATACTCTTTTACCTCTTTGCTGTCAAGAATCTATCTACTTTTGCCTTAAGAATATTCATCAAACCTGCTTCTACTCCTCTTTGAGGAAGAGAGAGTTCTAAAGACTGACAATCCTCTGTGAAAACAGTCTCATCTGTCTTCAATGTTCCCCCCAACTTCTTTTCCAGATTCTCCCACAAGAGGGAATAAGCTCTGTCAAGTCCCCCAGGATCTCTTGTATGTGTAATTCAAGTTGCTTCATTTTCTACTAAGCTCCAGCTGGTACGAGCCTAGCCTATCCAATGTTTTCTTATGAGACACCCCAGTTATTCCACATATTAGGCTGTTAAACCTTCTCTGGACTGCTTCCAACACCTTCGCATCCTTTCTTAAATAAGCTGATCAATACTGTGCACAGTACCGTAGATGTGGTCTCACCAGTGCCCCATCTAATTTAAGCAAAACATTCCTACTTTTGTATTCAATTCTCCTGGCCAAAGACAATATCCTATTTGCCTTCCTAATTACTTGCTGTCTCTGTATACTAACTTTTTGTGATTCAAACACTACGTCACCCAGATCCTTTGGCATCTCTAATCTCATCATTTAGCAGCATCTCCCAAACATTTTTCCCCACAGTGATCCCTTTCGAGTCCTGAGAACTGTCAGAACCTGTAAATGAGAAATTGAGGGGGAGGGAGATCTGTGAGAGTGCAGAGTGCCCTGTGAAAGTGGAAAACTGTCTGTTAGTGCACAACACAATGGTTATATCTCCATTAAAGCTCCATGGTGACCATTGTTGCCATGGAGCTTGTAACCCTAAAATTTCAACTTGCTAGCCCACTTGGGGTCCTGACCCCAACTTTCAGACAACATGCAGTACACTTTATCTCATTTAAATGTAATAACAAGGCCACGTTCGTGGTTCACTTGCAGCAAGAGTGTGTAATGCTGGACTTTACCATGTTGCCAGTTGATTAATGTAACGGTATACTTAAGCATAAGAACATAGGAATTGCTGAACCAAGCCAAAAAACAAAATCCTCATTTCATTACCTAATATCCTGGGAGCCATGATAGCCAACAAACAACAATATTTGTTGACAAAATGTGGTTCCGTTAGTAGCATTCTTGCCTGAGTCAGACAGAATAATAGAGACATATAGCACTGAAACAGACTCTTTGGTGCAACTCATCTACACGGTCCAACTTTCCCAAATTAAACTAGTCCCACTTGCGTGCATTTGGCCCACATCTCTCTAAACTTCTCCTATTCATGCACCTGTCCAAATATCTTTTAAATGTTGTAACACTTCTCTGGGGCAGTTTATTCCATATACAAAGCAGATGGTCGTCACAAAAGGCTAAAGCATTCATAGCAATCTTCAGCTGGAAGTGCTGAGTGGATGACCCATCTCGGCCTCGTCCAGTGGTCCCCCAGTAACAGAGACACCGGTCTTCAGCCAATTCAATTCATTCCATGCAATATCAAGAAACAGTTGGAGACACTGTATATTGCAAAGGCTACGGGCTCTGACAACATTCAAGCAATAGACTGAAGACTTGTGCTCCAGAACTTGCTGCTTCCCTAGCCAAGCTGCTCCAGTACAGTCACAACACTGGTATTGACCCAACAATGTGGAGAACTTCCCAGGTATGTCCTGTACACAAAAAGCAAGACAAATCCAACCCGGCCAATTACCGCCGCATCAGTCTACTCTCGATCATTGTAAAGTGATGGAAGGTGTCAGTAACAGTGCTATCAAGCAGCACCTGCTCAGCAATAACCTGCTCAGTGACGCTCAGTTTGGATTCCACCAGGGCCACACAGCTCCTGAACTCATTACAGCCTTGGTTCAAACACGGACAAAACAGCTGAATTCCGGAGGTGAGGTGAAAGTTACTTTACAACAAGGCTGCATTTGACCAAGTGTGGCCTGGCAACACTGGAATCAATGGGCATCAGTGGGCAAAATCTCCACTGGTTGCAGTCATTCCTGGAATATAGGAAGATGGTCCTGTGGTTGTTCCAGCTCCATCATCTCAGCTCCAGAACATCTCTCCAGGAGTTCCTCAGGGTAGTGTCCTAGACCCAAACATCTTCAGCTGCTTCATCAATGACCTTCCCTCCACCATAAGGTCAGTAGTGGGAATGTTTGCTGTTGATTGCACAATGTTCACCACCATTTGTGACCCCTCAGATACTGAAGCAGTTGATGTTCAAATGTTCAAATAAGAGCTGGACAATATCCAGGCTTGAGCTGACAACTGGTAAGTAACATTTGTGCCACACAAATGCCAGGCAATGACCATCACCACTGAGAGACAATCTAACCATCGCCCCTTGACATTCAATGCTGTTACCATCAATGAATCCCCCATTATCTGTCTCCTGGGGATAATCATTGACTAGGAACTCAACTGGACTCTCTACATAAACGCAGTGGCTACAACAACAGGAATATGGCAGCCAGTAATTCACCTCCTCACTCCCCAAAATCTGAAACACTATCTACAAGGCACAAGTCAGGAGTGGGATGGAATACTCCCCACTTGCCTGGATGATTGCAGCTCCAACAACATTCAAGAAACTTGACACCATCCAGGACAAAGCAGCTCCTACTTGATTGGCACTACATCCACAAACATCCATTCTCTCCACCACCGACGCTCAGTAGCAGCAGTGTGTTCTATCTACTTGAGGCACTGCAGAAATTCACCAAGTATCTGTACCAAACATATGGCCACTCCCATCTAGAAGGACAAGGGTAGCAGATACATGGGAACACCAAAAGCCGCAAGCTCCTTTCCAAGCCACTCACCATCCTGTCTTGGAAATATATCACTGGTCCTTCACTGTTACTGGGTCAAAATCCTGGAATTCCCTCCCTAAGGGCATTGTGGGTCAACCTGCAGTAATTCAAGATTGTATATCAATGGCAACTAGGGATGGGCAATAAATGCTGACCAGCCAGAGACGTCTACATCCCACAAATGAATGATTTTTTCAAAAGTTTCAAGTCCCAATCAGGCATTCAGTGTAAAAGCCTAGTCGTAATTTCTAGTGCGGTATGGGTGGACATCTACATCATCAGAGGTGTCATCTTTCAAATGAAATGTTAAAATTGAATACTGTCGGCCATTGGATGCAAAAGATGTCACAGCACTATTTCAAAGAATAACAGGTGTGTTGGGGGCAAAATTGATTCCTCAAGAAACATCACAAAAGCAAATTTTCTCATTAGGTTCACATTGCTGCTTGTCAGAGTTTGCTGTGTGCAAATTGACTCCAATGTTTCCTACATTACAACAGAGGCTATACTTCTGAAGTACTTCATTGATGGTAAAGTGTTTTGAGACATCCTGAGTCATGAAAGACATTATCTAAATGCAAATCTATTTTTCTCTTTAACTGTGGCATTAGTGTATGGTGTTACATGACTCATATTGCTCACTGCTCCCTCTCACAACAAAGCCATAGATGGACACAAACCAGAAATCATTGACATTTGACCAAAACAGGTTCTGTATGACCAGATGAATGACAATATATTTGCATCCGTTGTTCTCCTGTTTCCTTGTTCACTTCAAAATTATTTGCATGAAAATAGTATTTACTAAAGATAACAGAAGAAAAACACACATAGGAAATTTACACCTTGAAGACATCCCAAAGAGATCAACAGCCAATTAAGCACCTTTAAGGTCCGCTTAATGTCACCATATCAAAAGCCATAGCAACCAAATTGTGTACAGGAAGGTCCCACAAATGCAATGCAATTAATAACCAGTCTATCAGACAGGGGACAGTGCCAGAGTTTAAATTGCATTGGTTATATTAGCCAGGACAACAGGAGAATTACAACATTCTCCATCAAATAGTGGCAATGACGTTTTACATCCAGCTGAACACAAACTAATGCCTCGTTTTAACATGTGTCCTGAAGGACAGCACTCCGTCAGTACTACAGGGATTTATTTGGAGTGCAACATGACTCCCACAACATTCAGACAGATGTAACAGAACTTCCAACTGAGACAAAATGACAATCTAGTTAGGCTTCCCTTCCTCTTCAAATCAAGCTCAATGTCTAAGTAAGTTGAGGAAATAGGCAATGACCAAGGGTACAGTTGCTAAGGTTGCTGTTCACTAAGGAAATCACACTCTGATATAAGACTGGCTTTCTCACTGCTTTTTCTTGCTTGCTCGTGAGACAGGACTACCACTGGCTGGACCAGCATTTATTGTCCAAATTGTTAACTCTGATTTCTCTCCACACATGCTGCCAGACCTGCTGAGCTTTTCCAGCAACTTCTGGTTTTGTTTCTGATTTCCAGCACTTCAGTTCTTTCAGCTTTAATTTACTGCACATACCTGGTTGCCCCTTGAACTGCATCTTGAATGGCTTCAGTCCACGTGATGTAGGTTGACCCACAATGCCCTTAGGGAGGGAATTCCAGGATTTTGACCCAGTAACAGTGAAGAAACAGCGATATATTTCCAAGTCAGGATGGTGAATGGCATAGATGGGAGCTTACAGACAGTGGTGTTCTTATGTATCTGCTACCCTTGCCCTTCTACATGGAAGTGGTCCCGAGTTTGGAAGGTGCCACCCGAGGATCATTGGTGAATTTCAGCAGTGTATCTTGTAGATAGCACACACTGCTGCTACTGAGCGTCGGTGGTGGAACAATTGCATTAGCAACAGCAAGGGAGATGGGAACACAACTATTCACAAGGAAAATGTAACCATTGTAAGACAAGTATAGTCATTTACAATAAACAAGGCATCTTAGCCACTTCAGATCAGAAATAGAACGAAGCATAAATTTCTGTGTTTAGAGAATGTAGGTGACAAAAGAAACCTCTTAAAACATAAACATTCAATGTCGTTGAAATTCATCAGTGTCTGTGTGCCTTGATGCTTTGTATCCTTAGCATTCATTTTCATGGCTGACAAATCCAGCTTTTGTCAGCAATCTCGCGGCTCCAACTGGGATGAAAGACAAGAACTAAAGGCAGCTCACCAGTTGGCTCCAAGGTGTAGTCATGCTGGGAGTTCCTTTATCATCAGTAATCTCCAAATGTCACTTTTTTGAATACAGGCACCTTCCGCTATAACCTATTGTCAGCACTGGCACTTTATCACATTCCTGCATGTCCTTTTTGCAGTCTGCTGAATTTATGCTTATCTGTTATGACACTCTTCCTTCAAAAATCTTAGAACATTTCTCTGGGTCTATTGTAAATTCTGATTAACTCCTGAGAAGAATGCTTTTCACATTCTCTGATAAGGCACTTGTTCTACACACACTTCTTGTGCAGATCCATTGGTAGCTTCAAGATCACAAGATATCACAGTTCATCACTAGTTCACCCTTCTAAAGAAATACTAAAGTCGATATATCACAACATGCTTCTATTTCGTAAATCATTCCAGCATTGTCTTTCCTGTGGGTGTATTCAGTTAATCATTATGGGAACATGTTCCTGACCACAGTTCTCAATTAGCCTTTTAGCTTTTATCTCATCTGTCCCCCTTCTCCCACTGACAGCTTTATTAACTTAGCAGCCTTCTGGATTTGCACTTACTGACAGCCAGGGCCTTGTTGATAGCGCACTTACCTCCAAATCACAAGGTTCATAGTCCAAATCCTACTCCAGAGTTACAGCACAAAAATGAAACTGATACAGCAATGCAGTACCAAGGGAACACTCTGTGCCATTTATCACTAATACCCGAGGCAATATTTATCCCTCTATCAACATCACAAATAAGACAGATTTTCTGGTCATTACCTTATTATTTGTAGAAATTCACTGCACACAAATGGCTACATTTGCTAACAGGGACTACACTTCAAAAAGTATTTCATTGGCAGCCAAGGCTTCTTAGTTACTAAAAGGGGAACATGCACAAATGCAGCATGACCTGGACAATATCCAGGTTTGGGCTGACAAGTTACGTTGTGGTCCACACAAGTGTCAGGCAATCTCATCTCCAACAAGAGAAAACCTAACCTTTGCACCTTCACATGCAATGACATTGGCACTGCTGAACCCTCCAGTATCAACATCCTGGGAGATACCATTGACCAGAAACTGGTCAGCAGAGCGATGGAATACCCTTCACTTGTCTGTATGAGAGCAGTTCCTACACTCAAGAAGCCTAATGGCACCCAGGACAAAGCAGCTTGCTTGTTTTCCAACATATCCATCACCAACATACAATGGCACCAGTGCTTCCCACTTACAATATGCACTGAGCCACTCTTTAAGGCTCCTTACACAGGAACTTTCAACATGCAACTTCTACCACCTAGAAGGATAGGGCCAGCAAAAACACCACTATCTTCAAGTTACCCCTCCGAGCTATACATCGTCCAAACTTGAAACTACGTTCAATATTCCTTCACTGTGGCTGGGTCAAAATCCTGGAAGTCCATCCCTAACAGCACTGTGAACATACCTACAACATATGGACTGCAGTGGTTTAAAAAGGTAGCTCACTACCACCTTTTCCAGGGCAATGCGTAATGGACAATAATGTGCTGTTTGAGAGAACTTGCTGTAGACAAAAACAGAAGTGAGTGCACTTCCTAAGGAATTAAATTACTGCAATTCACTTTGCTGTCATGACTATAAACAATCCAAGTCAATCTTTCTTTCTGCATAACTGCAAACTCTTCACGTATTCTCACACATTAAATTTGTTTGAGGTAGCAAATACTAAACACTTGGGAATATATTTTGTCAACTGTTTCTTTGTTCACTTTTCTCTTGCCTCCATTCATTCTCTCTCCCTCCCTCAAGCACTTGTATCTCTCCCTTCTCTTCATTCTTCTTCACACTATTTTCTACATCATCTTCAGATTTCTTCCTGTCTTTTGCTCCTCTGCCAATTACACCTCTCCTCCTTAACTACCTTACACGCTTTCTGTCTTTTAATTTTTACTTGCTCTCTGCACCATCTTATCAATGATTTTTATGCAGTTGTTATGAAAATATAGGATCAGCTATTTAAAAGATTGGTAGAATTAAAAGTTTGAGAAGGGGTAGGATAGGATAGGATAGGGTAGGGTAGGATATATAATTGAAAAGGGAGAAGTTGCAGGATGAGGACAGTGGCAGAACAAGCCTAACTGGACACATCTTTCAAAGAACCAGTACGAGTACATTTGACCAAATGTGTTGTAAGATTGTATGATTAATCCATCTCTCCTCCAAATTCTGGATCAGTCAGAGCAGCTGCATATTTACAATGAAAACCAAAAAAAACTGCAAATATAGAATCAGAAACAAACAGAAATTGCTGGAAAAGCTCAGCAGGTCTGGCTGGTGGAGAGAAATCAGAGTTAACGTTTCGTGTCAAGTGACTTTCCACAGAACTGATGGTAGCTAGGAAAATGTCAGTTTATACACAAAAGATATGCCAGGGGAGGGGTTAAGGAGTAAACAATAGGTGGGGTTAGAACCCAATGCGACAGAAGAACAGCTGGACAGACATTGGAGTGGATAACAATCTGGCTAGGAGGGTGAATAGTTATTAATGGATACTGTGAGTGATTAACAATGGGTTGCATATAATAGCAGACTGAAAACAAGGCCTGGTGTGGGGGGGATTCGGCTAAGGGCATGGGAGAGCTCAAGCCTGAAAGTTGTTGAACTCGATATTGAAATTAAAAGGCTGCAAGGTGCCCAAGCGGAAGATGAGGTGCTGTTCTTCCAGCCTGCACTGAGCTTCACTGGAGACAGAGCTGCAGGCCAGGCAACAAGGCGGTGTGCTGAATTGGCAGGCAACTGGACGTTCTGGATTTTTTTTTAGGGGACATACGTAGGTCTTCTGGGAAACAGTCGTCCAGTACATGCTTCATTTCCCCAATGTAGAAGAGACCACTTTGTGAGCAGCAAATGCAGTAGACTAGATTGTGTGAAGTGCTGCTTCACCTGGATGGTTGCAAGAACTGCAGATACAGGAGTCAGAGTCAATACAGTGTTAAGCTGGAGGAACACAGCAGGTCAGGCAGCATCAGAGGAGCAGGACAGTCAACATTTCAGGTTGGGACCCTTCATCTGGACTGGACTTAGTCCTGATGAATGGTCCCAACATGAAACATCAACTCTCCTAATCCTCTAATGTTGCCTGACCTGCTGTGTTCCTCCAGTTCCACACTGCTTCACCCGGATGTTGTGTTTGGGGCCTTGGATACTGAGGAGGGAGGAACCGGTTGTGCGTGCACGTGCACATATTTACAATTGTTGTAAAAGATCTAAACACAGTCCAGCATTGTTCTAATCAAGTGTTTCCAAGCTTCAAGTTTTCTCAAATAAAGAAAACTACACTTTCAAAAACATCTTCAAACATTTGACTGCTTCTCGAATTGAAGTGGTATCACAGGTTGAAAGAGAAGTAGCAAGCAGGGAGTATACTTGCGTGCTTCAGGATACAGGTATCACACATGGTGCGTGAATACATTAAAACTCTTAATTTTATAAATTCAAACAAAATTAAGCCCGAATGTGAAACAGATGAATTGAGCAATTTCTATATTCAGTTCAGCAACCTGTATTTATGTTGCACCTTCGGGTGGCATCACTGTGGCACTGCAGGAGGCCCAGGATGGACATGGCGTCTGAGGAATGGGGGGGGGGTGGTTGAAATGGTTCGCTACTGGGAGGTGCACTTGTTTGTTGCGAACTGAGCACAGGTGTTCTGCAAAGTGGTCCCCAAGCCTCCGCTTGGTTTCCCCGATGTAGAGGAAGCCACAACGGGTACAGTGGATGCAGTATACCACATTGGCAGATGTGCAGGTGAACATCTGCCTGATGTGGAAAGTCTTCTTGGGGCCTGGGATTGGGGTGAGGGAGGAGGTGTGGGGGCAGGTGTAGCACTTCCTGCGGTTGCAGGGAGAAGTGCCAGGTGTGGTGGGGCTGGAGGGAAGTGTGGAGCGGACAAGGGAGTCACAGAGGGAGTGGTCCCTCCGGAAAGCAGACAAGGGTGGAGAGGGAAAAATGTCTTTGGTGGTGGAGTCGGATTGCAGATGGCGGAAGTGTCAGAGGATGATGCGTTGGATCTGGAGGTTGGTGGGGTGGTACGTGAGGACGCGGGGGATTCTTTTTTGGTTGTTATTGCGGGGACGGGGTGTGAGGGATGAGTTGCGGGAAATGTGGGTGACACGGTCGAGGGCGTTCTCAACCACTGCGGGGGGGGGAAGTTGCGGTCCTTGAAGAATGAGGACATCTGAGCTTCAAAATCTCCCCTCCCCCCAACCGCATCCCAAAACCAGCCCAGCTCGTCCCCGCCTCCCTAACCTGTTCTTCCTCTCACCTATCCCCTCCTCCCACCTCAAGCCCCACCCCCATCTCCTATCTACTAACATCATCCCGCCCCCTTGACCTGTCCATCCTCCCTGGACTGACCTATCTCCTCCCTACCCCACCCCCCACCTTCACTCACCTTTACTTGCTCCATCCCCGCCTCTTTGACTTGTCTGCCTCCTCTCCACCTATCCTCTCCTCTATCCACCTCCCCCTGTCTCCCTATTTATTTCAGAACCCTCTTCCCCTCCCCCATTTCTGATGAAGGGTCTAGGCCCGAAACATCAAGCTTTCCTGCTCCTCTGATGCTGCTTGGCCTGCTGTGTTCATCCAGCTCCACACGTTGTTATCTTAGTGACTGGTTGTTGTTTTGGGGCTGTGGGAGAAGGAAGGAGGAGACAGACAGTTGCAGGCTGATGAATACCTTTGAAAATACATTTCACATGATCCTGTATTTCAGCTGTCATACTTCTACACCTGTCATAAACTAGAACATTATGGAATTCCAAAGTGAGGGACTGCCCTTGACATTAAGGCAGCATTTGTCCAAGCATGTAATCAATGAATCCTAGCAAAACTCTCCACTGATTGGAGTCATACCTAACAGGAAGGGTGTCGCAGTTGCTCAAAGACAATCACCACAGCCAAAGGACACCTCTGCATGAGTTCTTCGGGGTAGTGCCCTTGGTCCAACCATCCATTTCATCAATGACCAGTCAGAAGTGCTGACATTTGCTGACGACTGAACAATTTTTGACATTGCTCACAACTCCTCAGATACTGAAGCAGTCCATGCCCAAATGCAGTAAGACCTGGACAACATTCAGGCTTGAGCTGATAATTGGCAACTAACATTCACAGCACACAAGTGCCAGTCAATGACCATCCCCAACAAGAGAGAATTGCCCCTTGACATTCAATGGAATTCTGTTGCAGAATCAACATTCTGGGTGTTACTATTAATCAGAAACTGAACTGGACCAGCCATATAAATGCAATGGTTACAACAGCAGGTCTGAGGGGAGGAATCCTGAGGTGAGTAACTCACCACCTGACTCCTCAAAGTCTGTCCACCATCTACAAGTCAGAAACATGGAGTATTTTCCACTTGTTCAGAGACAGCAGTTCCAACAATAGTCAAGATGCTCAACACTAATCTAAACTACAAAATCTGCATCTCTTTTCCAAGTTAAGTCCAGCTTCTGCATTTATCACGATATACGGGTCAGACATTTTAAATTAATAAGTTTTGGCCTCCCACTTTGAAAATACTGACACAGTGAAGAATGACAAAATAAGTGAACAGCAGCTCAGGGAATATTTCTTATTCTATTTGATGTCACATTTCATGGTACAGTTACACATGAAGCAGGCTTTCGCCATGTAAAAATAAGGTACAATGCATTCTGGTCAACTGTCAACATGCTCTCAAGATTGATTCATAAAGATGTCACATTTGACAGAACTGGTCAAACAACAGCATAATAATTTTGAAACAGAAATACACGAAACTCATCATTTAACTTATCATTGACAGAGAGATTTTCAGCTTGACAATGAAGGGCATGTACATGAGTGGTGGTTCCTCCACAATGCCAGTTTTATATTCAAGCAGCTAGTTAAAAAATCCCCTGTACAGGGTAAGCTCTGGTTGTTGCTAGTTGGGGGACGTGTAAAGATATTTGATGGCTAGTCTGGCGAATGTCTCTCTTCCACCAGCACACAGACACCAGTCAAGGTACACAGATCGACAACCCACGTTTTAGGGACAAGGCCCAGTACAGTATAGACACTGAGTTACTGATTCCACATAGCTGCACATCATAGAGAGAAATAGTCAACCACTGATGACGTGAAATGCTCTTTGCTCAACAAATGGACATTCTTCACATGTTCTAACTTAAAGGCTGCCAACAGGTTCATGGAAATATCCTGCTTCCATGGGCTAAGGCTTTTGTTTCTTTTTCAGCACCACACAGATACTGAAGCAAACATAAATGACAGAAATAAATTTCCTATTATGGCAATATCTACTTTAAACTATTGAAGTAGATATCTAAAATATTACATTTAATTAAGGAAACACTGCCAGCAAGCTTATCATCTCCTACTTGAATTGTCCCACATATACCAAACTTGACATCTTATAAATTTCAACCAATTTACTGCTTTGTTTTAACACCAATTTCTTTCCCAGAAGGGACTCACTCAAGGGGGGAAATTTTATCAAGTCTAGCAGCCTCCCAGATGGTACCCAATGAGATCTCAAGGAAGTATTCCTCACAAGCTGAGCACTGGCCAGTTGTTCTGTCCCAGAAGGTGTGATAGCCAAACCTGATTCCTGTCCATGTCCAGAGCCCACTTGTGCCCTTTTCAATTGGCATTCCGTGACTCCTATCAACTTCAGTAATCATGGATAATTTCCCCGCCAATAATGTTACCAACAGGGATTAGCGATATTAGCTCAGACTGAGATGCTCCAATCTCACTTTCCCGAACATCTTTCTACCTTTTTTAAACCTTAACTCTTCATTTTTGTTTGAACTTGCTCTGTTTTCAAGGTAGTTGTAACTTTTTAACAAAACGGTCTGATGGGCAAGAAAGGTTCTTGCTACAGAAATTCCACAGTATCTGCTCCTGTGAACTTAGTCTTCCTTGTGCCTTAAAAACAAGGAGGATAAGCCTTATTTTTAAAATGGCATTATGCAATAAAAAGGACACAACAAGCAAGGAACTTTGTGCAAAGATTCTGTGTTATCGGTGAAATTGAATAACGTGGCTTTCAATAACAAGTAGACTTGCATCCATGTCAATACACGGTGCAAAATGAAAGCTATATCCATAACTACGAACTCTCATCATTGACAAGGCATTCGCAGTCCAGACGATCAAATTCATCCACAGAACTTGGGTAGGGTTAATTTTACAAAATAACAGTTTTTGTTTAAATAATTTTTTTTTGATTAAGCCTTTGTAAAATGCAAAGCGCTCAATTTATTTGCATGAACTCACTAAATACTATTTTGAACAAGCTAATGGCCCTTTGAAATATCTACAGACATCTGACAAAGACTAGCATGAGAGCACGAGGCCTCATCAGCAATGGAGCAGAAATCTTGGCTTCCATTCAAACCAACTGGATGGTCAAGCTGCAGACTATCAGGGGTCAAGCTGCCAGAGTGGGAAGTTGGGTCACTGGATTCATCTGCCACAGTCAGAGAATGGGTTACTTCTCAGTTCACCTTCCACTATTGGTTCACACATGCACCTGCCAGAGGCAGGAAGCTCAGTCACTGGCTGTATGTGACAGAGTTGGAAATGTGGGGCAGTTTAGTCACCAGGCCTCAGCACATCTCCAAAAAGAAACCGAAATGGATCATGGGCAAAACGTGCACAAACAGAATAGCTTTTCTTTCTCTCTAAGGTGTTCTATGCATGACTGATGGACCAATCCTACATACTGTCTACCTGCCAAGTGGAATGGGAGCAGAGGAATCAAAGCGTCTTTGGACAAGTCACAGGCAACACTGAAGTCAATTAGATTCCTGTTACTAGGTGGTGTCATTCAAGTGCAGTTACACACTGCAGAATAAATGCAACACACATTTCAATGATAAATATTGCACATTAATTGAGAACCATTAGCAATATTACTAAAATATAAATCAAACCTAAATGGGTCCACGTGGAAAGCTATCAAACTGCCATCCAATATGGATGATTGAGAGATAAATTATACTTGAATATTTCATCTGAACTATCAAAAATTAAAAGTTTAAAGATTTATCTCTTCGTTTTCTTGTGAATCCTGGAACAAAAAGGCATCAGAATTTGACTTCACAATCCAGTCTGCTTGAAGGGACAACTTTTGAGATTTCAACAGTAAAGGAGTGATAAATGCCAACACAGATATTGCACCTACAAAATTAAGTTATTCTAACGAGAGACATTTTTCTATGAACTACAAAGCTGTAGCACTGTAGGGCTCCTTAATACAGAAGCGCAAAACTGTAGTATTTCTGAATAAATGGAAAAATGCAGATTCTTAAAAAGTGGTCCTTTTAGAACTGACAGGTGTCAAAACAGAAAATCTTTACAGAGATGTATGGACGTATGTACGTATGTCCAATACATATAAATCACTTTAGGGCTCTCCATTATAATGTAAGTTACATTAAAAAGAAATTGGAGCTTAAAGCTTCCCAGGGTTCAAAGTTACATTTCATGTTAAGGCTCATAATTTAACTCCAAACGTCTTATGCAAGTGAAGGCTTGTGAACAAATTCCAATACCAAAATCTTTTGTAAGTGATCATATTCCTCAGACAATGCAGCAATTTTGTACTTGAAACAAATACTTGCAAAACTGCAGAAGTAGAAATGTAAACAATGGCAATTCTCAGTTCCTGAGAATTAATGTTGGGAAGTGAATAACTGAGGTATTTCTTCAGCTGAAATACGTCTTTCCTTGACCACTTGGCACGTTGTCATCTTGATGATCCAGCTCATTTAAAATTTACCAGTTCAAAGTCTCTGAACAGTTTATATAACCTCTTCCAGAATCTTGTAAAATTTCTCCTTGAAACTCTCAGTCCTCATCTGAGAGCACTTTTCTTGCACCAAGTGGATTATCCTTCTAGTATGAGTTATGTTTTGCTAAGCCTCTGATCTTCATGACTGAGTGATGTCCTGTGATTCAACCCCCTGTTAAATTAATGGAAAACATATAAACAACTCAGTCACTAACTGAATCGGCCTTTTAAAATGATTACATTTCACTGCAACAACTTGCATTTATGTAGTATCTTTAATGTAGTTAAATGACCCAAGATGCATCAAAGGGTCACCACACCTCAGGCATGGGGAAAGGTTGAGAAGGAGAATCCTTCGTGGCAACATCAGGTAGAGTGGGAATTGAACCAACACTGTTGACATCACATTGAATTTCAAACCAACAATCCAGCCAAATGAGCTTAACTGATCCAGGTCATCAACAGGTAGGCTTTAAGGAGGGTCTTAGAGGGGTTAGAGAGGGTTAGGGAGAGATTCCTGGATCTCAAGGCAGGGAAGCAAAGTAAAACACAGAAATGCAGGTGGCCACAACTGGAGGTGTACAAAGATCTCAAAAGAAAGCTGGACGATACAGGTAACCGAAGGGCAACACAATGGACAGATCCAAACACAAGGACGAAAATTTTAAGATAACAAGCATGGGGCTGGATGAACACAGCAGGTCAAGCAGCATCATAGGAGCAGGAAAACTTGACGTTTCGGGCCTAAACCCTTCATCAGAAATGCGCAGGCACCTCCAGGCACTACAATCAAGACTCCCCCAGCTCAGAGCCTCCCTCTCCCAGACCTGCAAAGGACCTCTCCTGTTTTTTATTCTCCGTAGGATCCACAGCCTGAATTCACAATTCTACTCAGCTTTATTGGACACCAAAAACCGTAAGTACAGTAAACTTACTGATGCCCACCACCCAAAACGGGCTTCCCCCACTCCCCAAATCCCCAGCCGGACCCGGGACCTCCCCCACAATGTACCCGCCGCCATTGGCCACGAGGCTACCGTCGGAGAACCCACTGATGACGTCACATCCGCCACCGCCGGGAACCCCACTTCCGGGACAGCGAACGCCTCCGCTGCAGAAACAACCGCCTCCATCACCGAAACCAACAGATTTTCTGATGAAGGGTTTAGGCCCGAAACGTCAAGTTTTCCTGCTCCTATGATGCTGCTTGACCTGCTGTGTTCATCCAGCCCCATGCTTGTTATCTCGGATTCTCCAGCATCTGCAGTACCTTTTATCTCTGACGAAAATTTTAAATTGAGGCATTGCTGGACTAGGAGCCATCGGTCGTCAACAATCATGGGGTGGTGACTGGTCAACAGAATTTACTGTGAGTCAGGATACATGCTGTAGAATGGGAATGCCAATAACTAAAGTACAATAGAATGAACGCTTAGACTGGATTTTACCTTAAATGTCAGTAAACAATTGACTTTTGACATTGCGGGGAAAATCACATAGATTCAGATTTCAATTAATGTCTCCAGCCTATCTATATCCTGCTATGTCCTCTGGCAATCCTCTTATCTGCAGCTCCCTCAATCTTTGCATTGTCCACAAACATACTAATTAGGCCGCCTACATTTTCTACAAAATCATTTTAAATACATATGTTACAAACAACAGGGGTCCCAGCACTGATCCCTGTGGAACACCGCTGGTCACAGACCTCCAGCCAGAAAAACACCCTTCCACCACTATTCTGCCTTCTAAGACCAAGCCTGTTCTGTATCCCATGTAACTTCACCTTTTGCGTCAGCCTGACATGAGGAACCTTGACAAAGGCCTTGGTGAAGTCCATATAGACAACACCTAGTGTCCTGCCCTCATCAATCATCTTTGTCACTTCTTCAAAAGGTTCGATCAAGTATGTGAAACAACCTTTCCTGCACAAACCCATGCTGCCTATCTCTAATAAATCCATATTTTTCCAAATGAGAGTAAATCCTATTCCCAAAAAATCTTCTTCAATAATTTCCCTACCACTGACACAAGGTTTACCGGTCTGTCATTTCCCAGATCACCCCTGTTGCCCTATTTAAACAAAGGAACAATGTGGCTATTTCCAGTCCTCTGGAGCCTCTCCTGTGACTAAACAGAAATCAAAGATTTCGCATAAGGTCTCAGCAACTTCCTCACCTGCATCCCTCAGCATTCTGGGATAGATCCCCCATCAGGTCCTGGGGCTTGCCTACCTTAATGCTTTTCAAAACATCTTCAGAGGAAGGGTCACTGGACCTGAAATGTTAACTCTGCTTTCTCTCCACAGACCTGCTGAGTTTCTCCAGCCATTTCTGTTTTGTTTAGAATATAATGTCCTTTTATTGACATATTTAATAATGGTACCTGTGCAGCTTTAGTAATATAGTTTTAAAAAATTATCACTAAAAATATGCATTTTTAATACACTTGTCAAGTCCACCATCTATGATTAAACTATACTGTTTAATTGGCACACAAGTGTTGGAATCTAAGATTTTTATGACATTTGAAAGCTTATAAAACAGACCTCATTATTGTTCCTGCAACTTAAAATTTTAAGCATCTCAAAACTATTTAAAAGTGGACTTAATGAATGATGATTTAGAGGTGGAATAAGCTTTATGGGAAAAGTCAGCTTTCAGTATAGTCTTTCTTACACCATCACAAAACATCACAGAAACGCAATAACTGCTGAATGGTCTTGCATTTGAAATTCCACAATCTTTTGCACTGTGTTGAGAATAAGATGGTTAATCGATTAGATCCAGAAGCAGTGAGAAAAGAAAGTTGAAACATAAGTTATAAATTTACTTAGAAAAATATAATAAGAAGAAACATAAATGTAAATGAAACTCACTTTTTTCCTTTTGTCTTCAAGCTTCTGGTAGGCTGGAGTGTGAAGATCCTCTATGGACTCTGCAATTGGTTTATTTAATGTTTCTGGAAGCAGAAGACCCAGGAAACCTCCTGACATCCCAGCAATCCCAAACACTATGAACGGCATTGATGGATTCAACGACTTCTGAAAAACAAGAACCCTCACCTCAGCGCATGTTTGAACTGATATGACTAAGGAAAGACAGGTACATAGGAACATTGTGCACTACATTTCAGTAAGACCATGGGTGATCTGCAATCAAACGTCTTATGCCCATCTTTACCATCCATCAATTTCAACATTTGAACTGTCAAGTGATCTAGCGCAAACTGCTATTTGAAGAGGAAGATTTCAAACACCTACGACCCTTTTGGAAGAATTTGACAGGGTTCTCTGGATTGGACTGGGAGTTGGAGTGGATGTGGCTGGGGAATTGAGAGGGGAGTCAGGGGAAACACTAAGCAATTAATCAACCTGCATGTGGTTTCCCCAATACAGGGGTAACCACAGAAAGTAGCAAATACATATTCTGAACTGACTGTAGTACAAGTAAAACATTGTTCCACACGGAAGGCGAGTCTCAGCCTTTGGATGGTGAGAAGGGATAAGGTAACAGGGCAAGTGCCATGACTCCTGCAATTGCATGGAACCAGTATTTGGGGAGTGGAGTATGGTGTCATGGAAGGAACAAAAGAGAAAATGAGCATGCAGGTACTGCAGCTAAGTAACAAAGTAACTGACATGTTGGTCTTTATTGCTAAGAGATCAGAGTACAAGAATAAGGAAGCCTCACAAAAAGAGTTCTGGTGAAACCACACCTTCAATACTATGATGCTGCTTGACCTGCTGTGTTCATCCAGCCCCATGCTTGTTACCTTCAATACTGCGCACAGTTTTGGTCTCCACATCTAACAACGTACTTAATTAACAGGTAGTACAGTGAAGGGTTACTAGGTTCCTGTGATGAAATGGTTGTAATGAAACACTGAGTAAATTTGGTTCATATTTCTGGTGTTTAGAAGAATGAGAGGTGATCTAATTAAAACATACAAGATTCTGAACAGGCTTGACAGAGTAGACTGAGGGGTTATTTTTGACTGGCTGGGGCATTTAAAACACACAGTAACAAGTGCAGGACAAGAGCTCAAATCATTCAGGACAGAGTTGAGGTGAAGTTTATTTACTCAAAGGGTTGTGAATATTTGGAATCTTCCATCCAGCGACTGTCAATACATCAATAAAAACAGAAAGTGCTGAATAAATCCCAACAGGTCTGGCACCATTCGTGCAGCAAGAAACAAAGTTAATACTTTGAGTCTGAAGAAGTCACAACAAACTTGAAACACTAACACTATTTCTCTCTCCACAGATGCTGCCAGGTTGGCTAAGTTTCATCTTGTTTTTATTTCAGATTTCCAGAATCTCACAGTCATAGCCACAGAGCATGGAAACAGACCCTTCATCCATGCCGACCAGTTATCCTAAATTCATCTCGTCCAATTTGCAAGCTTTTGGCCCATATCCCTCTCAACCCTTCCTATTTGTGTACCCATTCAATGCCTTTTAAATGTTGTTGTGCCAGCATTCACCACTTCCTCTGGCAGCTCGTTTCACACACGCACCACCCTCTGCATGAAAAAGTTACTCCTCAGTTCCCTTTTACATCTTTCCCCTTGCTCCTAAAATCTATGCTCTCTAGTTTTGGACTCCCCTACCCTGGGAAAAAGGCCTTGGCTAGTCACCCTGCAGTATTTTACTTTCCTTAATACTCTATCATTTATGGTATATTCCAGGCCGTGATAGATCGTTGATACCTCAGTAATAAAGGGATAATGGGAAGGTGGCGGTGGCAAAATGAAGTCTAGGCAGAAAATCAGCCACGCTTGCACTCGCATTTACCAAACAGATTCCCAAGATGGCAGGAGTGATGTATGAAGAGAGCCTGGATCAGTTAGAATTATGTTCACTGGAGTTTAAAAGAATGAGGTGGGGGACCTCATCGAAACCTATAAAATTGTAATAGGACTAGATACGGTAAATGCAGGAAGAATGTTCTCAATTACTTATTTGTCCAGAACCAGGGATTATAGTTTAAGGATTCAGGGTAATGCATTTAGGGCTGAGATGAAGAGAAAAATTCTTCAGGAGAGGTGAGCCTGCGGAATTCTCTGCCACAGAAAGTGGTTTAGGCCAAACATTGAACGTTCCCAAGAAGGAGGTAAATATAGTTCTTAGGGGTATAACGATCAAAGAGTATGGGGCAAAAGTGGGAATAGGGTACTGAGTAGGTTGACCCGCCCTGTTCATATTGAATGCAGGAACAGGCTGAAAGGGCCAAATGACCTACTCCTGCCCTTATTTTCAAATGTTTCAACGTATAGGGCTTCAGACTCAAGTGGCCATCTGAGCTACTCCTCCTCCTAGTTCTCACGTCACAGCAATCCAGATACAGACCACCCCAGCGTAACGTATAACATTGAAACATGACTTCTACATTCTTGTATCCTAGCACTCCAGATATGAAAGAATTCATTCAACTTTTAAAATTATTTTCTGCATATGATCATGACATTTTAACGAGCAGTGTACCAAAACCCTTTTGACCTTCCATTGTTACTCATTCAACCCTGTTCAACTCTTTTTAGGTTCAAAGTTGATGTCCTCACATTTGTTTTACATTTATTCCTTTACGTAATCGATCAATTTCTTTGCAATTTTACACTTTCACCAAGATTGCTTACAATCTGTGTCATCAGCAAATTTCCCAACATCTAAATCATTAACGAATACAGTTGTTTGAGGTCCCAACATAGATCCACGGGTCAAGAGTGTACAATGATTGTTGCTGCCTATTATCCCTATTCTGTCTCCTGATGCTCAGCCAAATAGATAAACAGGTCAATAATTTACCCCCTCTTCTGGGGGTATTCATATTCAGCCTGGGAACCCTGCAGCCCAATGGCATCAATGTGGATTTCACAAGCTTCAAAATCTCCCCTCCCCCAACCGCATCCCAAAACCAGCCCAGCTCATCTCCACCTCCCTAACCTGTTTTTCCTCCCACCTCAAGCCCCACCCCCATCTCCTATCTACTAACATCATCCCGCCCCCTTGACCTGTCCGTCCTCCCTGGACTGACCTATCTCCTCCCTAACCCCCTACCTACACTCACCTTTACTGGCTCCATCCCCGCCTCTTCGACTTGTCTGCCTCCTCTCCACCTATCCTCTCCTCTATCCATCCTCGATCCGCCTCCCCCTCTCTCCCTATTTATTTCAGAACCCTCTTCCCCTCCCCCATTTCTGATGAAGGGTTTAGGCCCGAAACGTCAAGTTTTCCTGCTCCTATGCTGCTGCTTGACCTGCTGTGTTCATCCAGCCCCATGCTTGTTATCTCTGGTTCCCGAATCAAGATAACTTTGGACAATTACAGATGTTTTTAATCAACTTGTTCAAACATGTTATGACACACCTCTGGAGCAGGTGGGATTTGGACTTAGGCGTCTGCAATGTGTTAATATGGAAATGCTGTGTACTAACTGAGTGCGGACACATGCAAGCTCTTGTTGCGAGTAAGAGCTGTTGACACCAATTGAAGAAAGGTGAGGTCTACGTGATGCAATGGTAGTGTCCCTGCCACTGGTCCACAAGGTCCAAATTCATGTCCCAATTGCCCCTGTCCCCAACGTGTGTCACAGCCTGTCCAAACAGATTAATTAAAAATAAATGTAATGGTCTTGCAGTGCAATGGTAGTGGCTCTACCTCTGGGCCAGAAGGTTGGATATGAATTCCACATGCCATGGAGGTATGTAATGGCATGCCCGAATAGATTGATTGAAAATATTTATAAGATCCAGCTCAGGGTCTTATGATGTAGTGGTAATGTACCAACTTCTGGGCCAGAAGGTCTAGGTTCAACTCCCACTAGCCAAAGAAGAGTGTCATAGTATTTCTAATTAAAAATCATGGTAGGAACCAGCTTCCACCCAGTTGGGTTGGTCTGTAAAAGGGCAATGTAATCTTCACTTCTGCTGGAAGAATTATCATGAATAAATCTTTGCAGAAGACAGAATTGCTCCGGTTTGTTCCCTTGCCAGATGGATGTTTACCGCTTTAACACAATGTTCTCACCTACTTCAAGATGAAGGTGGCAGCTGCAACAATATTGTTTACCAGATCACTCTGCGAGATATAAATGGAAGTAATTCTGATACTAATAGTTTAAAGGAGGCATTTTTCAAACAGTACAACAATGAAATATTGCATCAGAGATGTTACAAAAATCTTTACAAAATGAATTAAGCTGGAGATCACAAATAAATATTATTTTTCCTGCAAGAATGAAATCTATAACGATTGCAGAACTAATATACCACAAGCTTTTATCAACTAATTGAAAATTCCTGCCAAACAACACTAGTCAGGGACATATTGTTGAGAGCGGAAAGGGCCTTCAGACATGGTAGCCTAATTAATGAACAACATTGTCATGAACTGAGTGTTTTTTTAAGAACAATTAAACATTGAGTGGAAGTGATTACAATAAACTAAATCTGCTCTCAACTGTTCAGTATTTCAAGGGCTTGAAGTTCACTCCAGTTATTCAAACCGCTTGAGACTTCATAATAATTAACTTGTCCTGATTTTAACAGATCTCCAGTAAACAAAAAAACTGCATCAGGTGGTGCACCTCATGCAAGGTCTATGTCACAAATAAATGTGAACACAATACAGATCCTTGCTACTTCACCAAAACAGAATCACGGAAACTTACAGGAGGCTATTCGATCCGTTGTGCCTGCATTCTTTGAAAGAGCTATCCAATTTATCCCCCTTGCTTTCTCTTAAAACCCTGCACATTTTTCCTTTCTCAGTATTTATCCACTTCTCCTTTCAAAGTTACTAGGGGATCTGGTTCCACTTTCCAGGCGGCATATTTTGGATCTCAACCACTCTCAGGAGAATGCAATTAATGTTCCCTTTTGTTTCTCTTGTCAGTGTCTCCTGATTATCAATTCGTCAGTGGTGGAAACATTTTTTCCTTATCTATGCTATTAAAGTCCAACACTTCTATCAAATCATACTTCAATCACCTTGGTATCAACTTGTCTACAGTCTTTTCAATTTTCTGAAATACTGCATCCCTGATGGCATTCTAGTAAACCTCTCCTGCACCATCCTTCCAGCCCTGACATCCTCCCGAAAGTATGGGAACCAGGATTGGACACAACAGCATGGGTCTACTTATCTCAAAAGGAGTTTCATATGACTGAGCGAACACCCATATTCTGAAGTGCCACTGAGCAGGTTCAAGAAGGCTTCTGCATATATAGAAAAGTTAAAACTAACCAGCGATGGAACAAATGGTGCCAGAATCCCACCAACTCTACATGACATTGAGCAGATTCCCAATCCAGCATTCCTGTGTGAAAGAAACCATATCAGATCAGAACAGGTTTAAACATCAAACTCTATAAACATTCACGAACCAATTGCACATCAGATAGTAGAAGGCACTGCACCACCCCCTTCCCCACGAATCCTCCCCCACCCCAGGTGCCAAAATCTCATAACCTAGACGGCAAGACATCAATTTTGTGTCTTCAGAATTTCACACAACGGAAATCTGATCAGTAATTCATGTTTCTGACCACACGCAGATAACCTGGGCCATGTTTCAGACATCTCGACATTGACTTCTAAATTGAACTAGAAGTGAGCTAAACTACCTCCAACAACAAACACATTAAATCGCAAAGTGGCTTTTCAGTACTTCAAAATGAGAATGCCTCCCACTGCAGCAACTCTTAAATTCCCTCTTCATGGTCTCAATGTACTTACAATACTTATACTGACACCTCCTGAATTACTGCACTCTCAATTTGGCATCATTCAATTCTTTTATCAGTCCTTCCCCCAAAAAATACACATGAAGAAACTTTAAAGATGGGCTGGTCAACCCAAGAAATGTAATAATCTGGATGAATCGGACTTCAAAAAAGAAATCCCTCCGTGAAACCTGATTTACAGGAATTATTGTTTGAAAATTGCTCATAGGAAACCAGGCAAAAATGCTTGTGAAAACCAGAGTGTCATTTTTGCAACTATCAGTTATGCAACTAGTCTCATTTCCTCAGGAGATAACAAGCATGGGGCTGGATGAACACAGCAGGTCAAGCCGGTCAAATATACTTTGTTGTATCACCTGAAAAGAATTCTCAGTGGAATTAGTGCGCTCAGGGTGGTCGCTGTTTAAATTTCAGTTTTAGCGAAACAATGCTCCGAAACATCAGATTCATGTATGAAAGGGACTACATAAATGCAAGTTTCTCTTTTCAAGTAACAACGGAAAAAAAGCTAAACTTGTGTCGTCACCATATTAAAATTGTACTTACCTGATCACAGTTGGGTAAAGCTCTGCGGTAAAGACATAGACAATATTAAAGGCAGCACTGACGGCTAACTTTCCACAGAGTGCTAATGAAGTGACATTCAGCAAGAGTCCCATGTCAAGGCCTGCTATGAAAAAAATTACATCTTTAGATTATGGGGTAAAGGCAGGTTATACAGAGTTAGGTAACAAATGAGTCACAGTATAACTGAATGGCCAATTGGCTCAAGAGCCAAATGTTTTGCTCTTGTTCTTATGTTCGACACGTGACAGTACGTAAACAACGGTCTACATTGGGCAGACTGGGTGACTGCTTTGTTCATAAAAATGAGTTTCCAGTTGCCTGCCACTTCAAAACACCATCACGTTCCTATGCCAACATTTCAGCATCAGGCCTGCTGCAGTTGTCCAGCAAAGTTTGATGCAAGCTGGAAGAACAACACCTCCATCTTCCACCCAGGTACCTTACAGGCCTCAGCACACAACATTGAGCTTAACAATTTCAGAGCATGAATGTCTCCCTCCATTTTTGTTACCCATCCCCATACCCCAGGTCCTGTTCTGTATGGGTTGCTCCCAACACAGACAATCCACTTTCAACTGTTCATACTTCCCGTTAGCACCCATTCAGCAGTTTTGTCTCTCTCCTGGCTTACCATCAGCAATCCCTTAGTCTGCTTCTCTCTTTCTCTTTCTGGACACCATCTCCATCAAATTGACTCAGCCCCCACTCCTCATCATCAGCACATAGACCACTACATGCAAACTGCTTTTGGTTTCAACAAGGGTTTAGTGGACTCAAAATGTTCATTGTTTTCTCTCCACAGATGGTGCCAGACCTGCTGCATTTCTCCTGTACTTTGTTTTTGTTTCACATAATAATAACGTTTCAATGTTGCACAATAATACCTTATAGATCAGGTAGGTACTCAGCGAAAAATTCATTAGCAACGATCTAAAGAGAAACACATCAATTTAATGTTATACTTATCATGAACGGGGAAATTTTTTTTAAGGTCTTCTTACCTAAATGCCTAGGCAAGAACATGGTGCTTATGCAGGCAACCCCAGCAAATAACAGGAATGCTGTCATTGTCTTGCGTCTTCCTGACCTTGGGGTTAGATTGGAGAGAAAGAGAGAGTAGGATTACATGTCAAAATAAAAGAAGACGCCCGATTGCATTACATGGAGAAACTCCTGGAATGGCAAGACATGCACAGGTTTACAGGGTTCTGTATATCACTTAAATAGAAACGCTCTTGTATAACTGTTTATGACACTTGACGTCAAACAACTTGTTCAAATCATTCAAATCACGCCATTTGATACAACAGAAAACCAACTACATGTGCCCGAACCTTGGATCAAGCATTCTAATATTTCATCAGTTAAAATCATTGATGGGCTCACTTGGTAGCACTCTCACTTCTGGCAAAGGATCATGGGTCAACTCCCACGCCAGAGACTTGAAGTCAAATTCCAGGCTGACACACAATGAAGTGCTGCACAGTGAAAGGCATCATCTTTCAATGAGACATCTGGCAAAGGCACGATGTGCCCGGTTGATGTAAAAGATCCCACGACATTATTTCAAAGGGGAGCAGGGAAATTCTGCTCTACACCCTGGCTAATATTCATCCTTCGACAACAGATTATCTGGGAGTAGTTTGTGGGTTCTCCTTGTGCACAAACTGGCTGCAGCGTTTCCACTGTTAAAACACCTCAAAAGTACATAATTGCCTGTAAAATGTTTTGGGATGTCCTGAGGCATTGAAAGGTGCTTTATGCGAATGCAATTTCTTCTTTTTCTACCTTATATGTTTCAGACATTGTTATTCCTTGAAAAAGGGAAGCAAAATCACATATAACCTCTGATATCAGGTAAGATGTAGTTGCCATGGTCCTACCAGACCATTGGGCAGTTCTCTCATTGGAGAGAGATGACTGGTGGTGGTTTAACCTGAGGCTCACCACCCCTCAGGTGAGGGGCGAGGTTGAGAAGGAGAGTCCTCACAGCAACTTCAGCTGGTGCAGGAATTGAACCCATGCTGTTCACATCACTCTGTATTGCAAATTAGCCTTCTAGCCAAAAAAGCTAAACCAACCTCCTCCCTCTAAGGTACTAGAGTGTTATACACTCAAAAGTATTTGAGTACGCATTCCATTGAGTATGTTCTACAACATGCTCTTACTATCAATCTAATTTACTTATTTTTATAGAACTGTGAATTTTCTTGCGCACATTTCTCTTTCATCCACTGTCCCTGTGGTTACTGAAATACATTGACTTCTGGCCCTTCAATGCAAGCAAATTAAAATTCTCATCCTTCCGCAGCATTGCCCATCCCTCTTCAGTAAGTTCCTCCAGCTGCACAATCTTCTTCCCCCAACAAACGCTCCATTCCTCCAGCTCCAGCCTTCTGAATCCTCCCCACTGGTTCCACTCAGATCTTGACAATCATGTCTATAGGTCCCTGGGACCCACTCTCAGAAATTCCCTCCTTCTGCCTTCCTACTTCCCTCTCCTCCTTTAAACACAATTCTGTGATCAGGGCGTGAAATATTATAAGGTATTACAAGGGAAAGGAAGTACTGACAGGTTTAAAAGCCTTAGAAGTAGATAAATACACAGGCACGGAGGAGATGTATCCAAGGCTGTTGAGTGAGTCAAGGGAGGAGATATCAAGGGTCGGGCAGTAATTTTCAAATCCTCTGTAGCCACAGCTGAGGCCCAAAGGACTGGGGGAAAGCTAACATGCCTATTATTATAAAAGGAAGGGGGGTATAGGCCAGGAAACTACAGGCCAGTCAGTTTAACCTTGGTGATAAGGTAGTTATTAGAAAGAATTCAGAGGGATAGAATATATCAATATTTGGACAGACATGGATTAACCAGGATAGTCATCACAGACTTCTTAAGGGAGGGTCTTACTTGACAAATTTGATCAAACGTTTTGAGGAAGTATCCAGGAGTGCTGATGACGATAATGTATTTAGATGGACTTTAGCAAGGCTTTTGATAAGGTCCTTCATGGAAGACTGGTCAAGAAAAGTAAGAGCCCATCTGATCCAAGGCAAAGTGGCACATTGAATCCAAAACCGAATGAGAGGCAGGAAGCAGAGGGTGATGATAGAGATATTTCTGTGACTGGACGTCTGTTTCCAATGGTGTTCCACAGGGCCCAGTGCTGGATACAGGCTATGATCAAGAAGTTCACAAATGACATGAAGATTGGACGCGTGGTAAAAGCAAGGAGATAAGCTGTAAACTGCAGGAGGATATCAATGGTCAGATGGGCAGAACAGTGGCAAATGGAATTCAACCTGGAAAAGTGTGAGGTAATGCACTTGGGAAGGGATAACAAGGCAAGGGATGACACTATGACGGTAAGACAATGGAAAGTACTGAAGATCAGAGGGCCCTTGGTATTCACGTCCACAGATCCTAAAGGTAACAGGTCAGGCACATAAGGTGACTAAGAAAGAATATGGAATTCTTGCCTTTATTAGCCAAGGCATAGAATACAACAGCAGGGAGGTTATGCTGGAACTGTATAAAACACTGGTTAGGCCACAACTGGAGCACTGCCTGCAAATTTGGTCACCACATTGTAGGGAGAATGTAATCACACTAGAAAGGGTGCAGACGAGAGTTCCCAGGATACTGCCGGGGCTGGCAAGTTTCATTTAAGAGGAGAGACTGGGCAGTCTGTTTTCCTTGGAGCAGTGAGGGTTGAAAAGGGACCTGATAGAAGTGTAAAAAGATTATGAAGAGTGCAGGTAAGGGACCTAGGAAGGCACTTTTTCCCTATTAGTGCCAGAAGACTGGAGGATAGCAAATGTTGTCCCCTTGTTCAAGAAGGGGAGTAGAGACAACCCTGGTAATTATAGACCAGTGAGCCTTACTTTGGTTGTGGGTAAAGGGTTGGAAAGGATTACAAGAGATAGGATTTATAATCATCTAGAAAGGAATAATTTGACTAGGGATAGTCAATACGGTTTTGTGAAGGGTAGGTCGTGCCCCACAAACCTTGAGTTCTTTGAGAAGGTGACCAAACTGGTGGATGAGGGTAAAGCGGTTGATGTGGTGTATATGGATTTCAGTAAAGCGTTTGATAAGGGTCCCCACAGTAGGCTATTGCAGAAAATATGGAGGCATGGGATTGAGGGTGATTTAGCAGTTTGGATCAGAAATTGGCTAGCTGTAAGAAGACAGAGGGTGGTGGTTGATGGGAAATGTTCATCCTGGAGTTCAGTTACTAGTGGTGTACCGCAAGGATCTGTTTTGGGGCCACTGCTGTTTGTCATTTTTATAAATGACCTGGATGAGGGCGTAGAAGGATGGGTTAGTAAACTTGCGGATGACACTAAAGTCGGTGGAGTCGTGGATAGTGCGGAAGGATGTTGCAGGTTACAGAGGGACATAGATAAGCTGCAGAGCTGGGCTGAGAGGTGGCAAATGGAGTTTAATGCGGAAAAGTGTGAGGTGATTCACTTTGGAAGGAGTAACAGGAATACAGTGTACTGGGCTAATGGTAAGATTCTTGGTAGTGTGGATGAGCAGAGAGATCTCGGTGTCCATGCGCAAAGATCCTTGAAAGTTGCCACCCAGGTAGATAGGGTTGTTAAGAAGGCGTACGGTGTGTTGGGTTTTATTGATAGAGGGATTGAGTTTCGGAGCCGTGAGGTCATTTTGCAGCTGTACAAAACTCTGGTGCAGCCGCACGAGGAGTATTGCGTGCAGTTCTGGTCGCCACATTATAGGAAGGATGTGGAAGCATTGGAAAGGGTGCAGAGGAGATTTACCAGGATGTTGCCTGGTATGAAGGGAAGATCTTATGAGGAAAGGCTGAGGGACTTGAGGCTGTTTTCGTTAGAGAGAAGAAGGTTAAGAGGTGACTTAATAGAGACATACAAGATGATGAGAGGATTAGATAGGGTGGACAGTGAGAGCCTTTTTCCTCGGATGGTGACGGCTAGCAAGAGGGGACATAGCTTTAAATTGAGGGGTGATAGGTATAGGACAGATGTCAGAGGTAGGTTCTTTACTCAGAGAGTAGTAAAGGCGTGGAATGCCCTGCCTGCAACAGTAGTAGACTCGCCAACTTTAAGGGCATTTAAATGGTCATTGGATAAACATATGGATGATAAGGGAATAGTGTAGGTTAGATGGGCTTCAGATTGGTTTCACAGGTCAGCGCAACATCGGGGGCCGAAGGGCCTGTACTGCGCTGTAATGTTCTATGTTCTATAGTGAGTCTATCCGTAGCTCCATCTGCTCCATGTGACAAATCAGAGGCTGCAGCTGAACACCTGTTCCTGCAACGTATTCACCATGGCAACTGGAAGTGTCCCTGATTTCCCACAGTTTGCAGGAGGAGCATTCCATGGAGCCATGTTCTCCTGCCATTGTGAACCATATCAAGTACAAACAACAAATGAGGAACCAATTACACAACCTTACCCATTACTCACCCAAAATCAGACTTCTAACTCTTGTACTCAATTCCTAGCAGACTACAAACCACAAAAATAAGTACCTTATACAATGTTTCCCTCCAGACACTATTCATTCAACCTGCTCCCTGAGCAGCCAATCCTACTTCACATTTTGAACCCTGACCTCACATCTGGAGCGGTGCCTCTGAATTCAGATCCACTCTGCTCTGCCTCACCTTGACCCTCTGGCTTTTATCTTCTATAATCCCATGTGATGTGGCAACTGGCCTGTTTTTCTCAATTGCTCTATGTTGAGCAAAGATCACCATAAAACACAAAGAACAGGAAAGTAGGTCGTTCAGCCTATGAAGTCTATTCTATCATTCAATGTGATCGTTGGTGATCCGATAATCCTCAACTCCACTTTCCTGTCTCTTACCTATAACCCTTGATTCTGTTACTGATTTTAAAAATTGTCTAGCTCAGTTTTAAATATAATTAACAACTCACCCTCTACAGCTTCTCATGGTAAAGATTTTCACAGATTCACTACCCTCAGAGGAAAAAATTCTCAACATCAATGTCTTAAATGGATAAACTCTCACTCCAACATTGTATCCACTGGTTCTAGATTTTTCAACAAGGGGAAAATAGCTTTTCTGCATCTACCCTGTCAAGTCTCTTAAGAATCGTGCATGTTGCCATAAGATCCCATCTCATTTACTGGCCTCCAATGAGCACAGGCCCAATATGTTCAACCTCTCCTCATATGAAAATCCCTCCAAACCCAGGTTAGCCTCGTAAACCTTCTCTGGAGCATTGTCAACTCACGCACCTTTCCTTAGATAAAAGAAGCAAAACTGTTCACAGTCTTGCATGGTGTTGTCAATGGGTACTATTTTTACACTCTCTTTACACCCTTTGAAGGAAAGGCCAACATTCTGTTTGTTTTCCTCACAGTCTAATGAAGTTATATGCCAAATCTACACCTTTGAATCACGCACGAGGACCTGCAAGTGCGACTGCGCTGAAGCTTTCGGCAGTCTTTCTCCATTCAAGTTATATTCAGATCCTCTATTCTTACTACCAAAGTGCATCACTCTACATTTTCCCACATTATATCCCATCCACCGAGCTTTTGTCCACCTACTTAACCCATCTCTGCCCTTCTGTAGACTATGTGTCATTCTCACAAATTACTATCCGAACGATTTTTGTGCCATCTGCAAACATGATGGTAATACATTCACTTCCATGATCCAATTCTTTAGAGTCACAGAATCATACAGCATGTAAATAGACCCCTTCAGTCCAAGTGGTCCACGCCAACCATGTTCCCAAACTAAACTAGTCCCACTTGCCTGCATTTAGCCCAGATCCCTCCAAACCTTACTTAGTCATGTACATATCCAAATGTCTTTTAAAATGTTGTAACAGTACCTGCATCCACCACTCCTCTGGCAATTCATTCCACACACACCAACCACTACATTGAAAAAACTGCCCCTCATGACCTTTTTAAGACTTTATTCTCTCACCTCAAAATATGCCCCCTAGTTTTAAATACCCTCACTCTAGGGGAAAGATCCTTCTTATTCACCTTATCAATGCCCCTCATGATTTTATAAACCTCTATTAGGTCGCCCCTTAACCTCCTGTGCTCAAGTGAAAAAAGCCTCACCTATTTTCATAACTCAAACCCTTCATTCCTGGTAACATCTCGGTAAATCTTTTCTGAACCCTCTCCAATTTAACAATGTCTGTCATATAGCAGAGCAACCAGAAACTGCACAGTGCTCCAGAAGAGGCCTCACCAATATCTTATACAATCTCAACATGACGCCACAATTCCTATACTCAAAGATGTGAACGATGAAGGCAAGTATGCCTTCTTAACCACTCTGAAATTTGCATGACTGCTAGACAAAGAATTATGTACCTGAACTCCTAGCTCTCTCTGTTCTACAACACTATCCGGGGCCCTTACCATTAATTGTATAAGAACTGCCCTTGTTTGTTTTACCAAAATGCAACACCTCACATTTATCCAAATTATACTCCATTTGCCAATTCTCAGCCCATTGACCAATCTGATCAAGATCTCTTTGTGATCTTAGAACACCTTCTTCACTGTCCACTATACCATTTTGGTGTCATCCACAAACCATGCCACCTTTCTTTCCATCCAAATTGTATGGTTGAGAGTTTCAAATTCCCAGGAGTAAATATAACCAACAATCTGTCCTGGTCCATCCACTTCAATGCTATGGTCAAGAAAGCATACCAATGCGTCTACATCCTCAGAAGGCTAAGGAAATTCGGCATGTTCACAACGACTTTGAGCAATTTTAGTAAATGTATCACAGCTTGGTATGGCAAATATTCTGCCCAAAACTGCATGAAATTAGAGAGAGTTGTGAACATAGCCCAGACCATCATGCAAACCAGCCTTCCAAGCATTGACTCCATCGATATTTCCTGCTGTCCTGGGAAAGCAACCAACATAATCAAAGACCCCTCCCACTCCAGTTATACTCTCTTCCACCGCGCAGAATATACAAAACTTTGAAAATACATACCAACAGGTTCATTAACAGATTAGGGTCTGCTGTCATCAGACTTTTGAACGGACCTCTCATATGTGAAAGTTGATCTTTCTTTACATCTTCTCTGTAGCTGTAACACTAGATTCTGCATTCTTTCTACTACCCTGGTGAACTTATGTAATGTAATGATTTGCCTGAATAGCAGGCAAAACAGTCCTTTTCACTGAATCTCAATACATATGACAATAATAAATCAAATCAAATCACTATTCAAAAAAGGAGGCATAGAAAAAGTAGTTGGCAGTTAGTGGGGAAAATGCTAGAGTCCATAATAAAATATTAAAAAGCAGAACACTTGGAAAACAGTGAGAGAATCAGAAGAATCAGCAAGGACTTAACAGAAATCATGCCTGACAAATTTACTATAACTATGATGATGTAACTAGAGTTGATAAAATGAGCCAGTGCAAGTGGTTTACTTGGATTTTCAGAAGGCCCACACAAGATATTAGCATGTAAGACCATAAGACATCGGAGTGGAAGTAAGGCCATTCGGCCCATCGAGTCCACTCCGCCATTTAATCATGGCTGATGGGCATTTCAACTCCATTTACCCGCACTCTCCCCGCAGCCCTTGATTTCTTGCAAGATCAAGAACTTATCAATCTCTGCCTTGAAGACATTCAACGTCCCGGCCTCCACTGCGCTCCGTGGCAATGAATTCCACAGGCCCACCACTCTCTGGCTGAAGAAATGTCTCCTCATTTCCGTTCTAAATTGACCCCCTCTAATTCTAAGGCTGTGCCCACAGGTCCTAGTATCCCCACCTAACGGAAACAACTTCCCAGCGTCCACCCTTTCTAAGCCATGCATTATCTTGTAAGTTTCTATTAGATCTCCCCTCAACCTTCTAAACTCTAATTAACACAATCCCAGGATCCTCAGCCGTTCATCGTATGTTAGGCCTACCATTCCAGGGATCATCCGTGTGAATCTCCGCTGGACACGCTCCAGTGCCAGTATGTCCTTCCTGAGGTGTGGGGCCCAAAATTGGACACAGTACTCTAAATGGGGCCTAACTAGAGCTTTATAAAGTCTCAGAAGCACATCACTGCTTTTATATTCCAACCCTCTTGAGATAAATGACAACATTCCATTCGCTTTCTTAATCACAGACTCAACCTGCAAGTTAACCTTTAGAGAATCCTGTACTCGCACTCCCAGATCCCTTTGTACTTCGGTTTTATGAATTTTCTCACCGTTCAGAAAATAGTCCATGCCTGTATTCTTTTTTCCAAGGTGCAAGACCTCACATTTGCTCACGTTGAATTTCAGCAGCCATTTCCTGGACCACTCTCCTAAACTGTCTAAATCATTCTGCAGCCTCCCCACCTCCTCCGTACTACCTGCCTGTCCACCCAACTTCGTATCATCAGCAAACTTTGCCAGAATGCCCCCAGTCCCTTCATCCAGATCATTAATATATAAAGTGAACAGGTGCGGCCCCAACACTGAACCCTGCGGGACATCACTTGTCACCGGTTGCCATTCCGAAAAAGAGCCTTTTATCCCAACTCTCTGCCTTCTGTCAGACAGCCAATCCTCAATCCATGCCAGTAACTCGCTTCGAACACAATGGGCCCTCACCTTACTCAGCAGCCTCCTGTGAGGCACCTTATCAAAGGCCTTTTGGAAGTCTAGATAGATAACATCCACTGGGTTTCCCTGGTCTAACCTACTTGTTACCTCCTCAAAGAATTCTAACAGGTTTGTCAGATACGACCTCCCCTTACTAAATCCATGCTGACTTGTTCTAATCCGACCCTGCACTTCCAAGAATTTAGAAATCTCATCCTTTACATCCTTAATGTAAAAGTAAAGAGCATGGGATTGAGCATAGTATACTGACCCAGTTACAGAACTGATTGACCAGGAAACAGTAGAAAAAAATGCGGTCTCTGAGTGGCAGGCAATGACTCATGGGGTACCACAGGGATCAGTGTTCGGACCCAGCTATTCACAATATATATTAATTGTTTAGATGAGGCAACTAAATGCAACATGTTCAAATTAGCTGAGGACACAGACTGCAAAAGTGAGTTGTCAGGAGGATACAGAGGCATTTGAGAGATTTGTGGTAAATAATTGTTGCCTCAGCTCTGGTCCCTGTGGCACCCCTCAGTTACAGGCTGCTACCCTGAAAATGTCTCCCTTATCCCACTCTGTCTTACATGAATTAGCTCTATTCATGCTAACATACAAACCCACCACCAACAGTTCTTATTTGATTAAGTAGCCTAACGCACAATACCTCATTAAACACCTTCCAGAAATCCAAATATATTACACCTACTACTTCCTCTTGATCTCTCCTGATTTATTAGAATTCTTTGAAGAGGTATCAATTTGTGTGGCATGACATCCCCTTCATGAATCCATGCTGACTCTGCTTGATTATATATTTTTAAATGTTCTGCTATTACATCATTTATAATAGACTCTAACATTTCTCCAATGGCAGACCTTAAGCTACCTAGCCTATAGTTAACTTTTTTTTTTGTCTCCTTCCCTTTTTACGCAAAGGTGTTACATTGTATTTTCCCAATCCTCTGGGACTTTTCCAAAATGTAAGGATTCCTGGGAGATTATTACCAGTGCATCCACTACCTCTGAAGCTACTTACTTTAATAGCCCAGGATGCAGCCCATCAGGTCCAGGGAACATGACTCCATTAGCTTCCCTTGTGCTTTTTTGCACATGATAGTTATTGGATGTATTTCCTCTCTCCCTTTTGATTTTTTAAGCATTTTTGGAATGGTATTAATATCTTTCACCTTGAAGACTGATGTAAAGTATTTATTTGACATCTCTGCCATTTCCTGGCTCCCTGTTATTTCTCCAGTCTCATTTTATAAAGGGCCTTTGTTCACTTTGGACTTTCTCTTCAATTTTATATATTTGAAGTTTTTTAGAGTCAGTTTCAATATCACTTGCCAGTTTACCATCTCATTTTTTTCTCCTATTTTTTTGCTCATTTATGTTACGTTTTAAAATTTTCCCAATCTTCCAACTTATCATGAGTCTTTGCGCATTGTGCTTTGTTCTTTCAATTTGATACTATCCTCACAACACATTTATTGATAGAGAGCTGCTGCCACGCTGTGTCCCAGTCTTATACTCTGGTCAACCGGAGGGATAAGAAATAATAAGCTGGAGACTGAGGGTGAGGTGGGGGAGGCAAGGGGGAGGGGGTCGTGGTGTTGTCACCATTTCTGCACTCCTGGTTGGGACATCCATCCCATATTGGCCCTTCTCATGCCTCTTCATCCTTTCACCCAAGGGTCAGGATTTCCAGGAGACCCACCCTGCTCGTAGTCAACCTCTCAGGAGGTCTGCTCTCCTAGATGCAATGACAACATGTACAACCAGCAAACCTGTTTCGGATTCCAGTCCATCTTCCCTCAATCTGACAGCAAGTAAGCAAACAGCAAAAAAAAAATCAACAGCATCATTCCAATTTGGGAGCAAATTAAACCCAACTGTTTCAGAGAATGGGATAACAGTACTTTCATTGTTTCATCCAGACGGTAAATATACCATCTGTTGCAAAAAGTAATTTTAGCATCCGCTCCCCACAACTTAATAATGGGATACATAATCATACAATGAAAAAAATCAGTCGTGCTTTGTTAACTGCAACTGGATATTACCGAAGCTCCTCAGATCAGTTTGTGTGTGTAATAGTTTAGGAGCTCCACCATGTGGCACTAAAGATTATTAGAAGACTTCAGCCTAAATTTAGAAAGGCTTCCTGGCAGGTAGCTAAACTTTTATTTTACAATTTTAAACAATCCTCAGCATTGCACTTTGATGATTGATAAAAACCCAGAATATGACATTGCAGTTCCAAACACTGGACCAGCAACACCTCTGGAGTCACAGTTTCCAAGCTGCTGACATGAGTCAAATAGAACACAATAAACTAAACTGACAACAACTTGCATTTCTACAAATACTTTCTAACATTCTAAGTCTTCACGGAACCATAACAGAAAAAGTGAGGCAAAGAAGGAGCCTCTCAACGCTTGTTTAAAAATGCAAATTTTGAGGAAAGCAAGAACATATCGAAATCACATATTTCATAATCTCACAACATCTCTAACCACTCCACAAATATTTAAGTAGTTTGCACCGCAGTCGCTAATGATATTTTGCAAAAAAAACGGTCTTACAAGAGAGTAACAAAGACGTTTCTGGAGACCAGGGCCCAAATAGTTTCAAAACGGAGCCAAATTCAGTAGAGACGCACATTGGGCCAGAGATGCAGGAATACATTTCTGCAGGGCTTGAGATTTTTACTGAGGTAATTGCATTGTGGTAGTCTGTTGATTTTAATGTTAAACACCAACTAAGCAACACATTCTTCTCACGAGGAGAACTAGGAGAAATCATTATTGCTCTAAGTGTAATATAACCAGCAAATCACTTAGTTGCAGATATTTATTAGACGGCTGTTTATACATTATGGTTCAGACTATCATACATGTATAATTATTGATGCCATATTTGAATTAAACTGTGTTAAGGTTTAACGTGAAGATGCTGTGTGAAGAATAACCACAAAGTCACAGGTTCAATTTCTGGTCAATGGCAAGTTACACAAAGGCTTCATTACCAGGACAGTTAGAGAATGTTTTCAATTGTGATGGCTTCTACAGCCAAATGACCTGTCAATGCTCATTTGTATAGGTTCACAGATAACAGAAATCTACAAGCTCAGGAGCAAAGCAAGTGATACCTTTTGAATTTATACAGCTCCCTTACAGTGCCTTACAGCCATTTCAGTAATTTGGAAGATTAATAATTGGTATAGGACACACTGCAGCCAATTTTCACATAGCAAGTTCTCACAAAATGAAATTATCTGGGATAATCATCAGATAATATGCCTTTAAAGATGATGGTCAAGAGGATCAGTTTTGGCCAGAACACCAAGGAGAACTGCCCTACAGTGGAATCTTTTGCATACATCAGATTAGATTTGGGCCTCAGTTTAATATCTAATCTGAAATACATCACTTAATAAACCTTAAATTTATTTCATAAACCTTAAATCTTGTTCAGTAAAAGAAACACTGGCGAGACAAGTTGGGCCAAAGAGCCTATTCCCATGCTGTAAACCTCCATGACCATGATGGTCGTACCATTTGGCAAAGTCCCTGTTAACAGCTTACACTTCCAGAAATATAAGGAACAGCCCACATTTTGAGCTGAACCATGCAGAAATAAGTTTGACCAGCACCAACAGATGTCCTGTTAATTCTGGGTAATAACATGAACTTTACTGTAAACCTGTCCTGGAAAATTACTGCTCCTCATCACATTGCCCATAGTTACCTTTTAAGATGGTAGATGCTTAGCCTGTGTTTTATTTTCACACAGTGGTCAATGCAAACACTCAGAGACGGTCATTCTCCTCTCATATCATTTTGTGATCATGAACAGTGCTCACTTTCAAATAAATACCAAGCTTTCAGATTCCGGCCTGTCAAAAGTCGGTTCAGTGAGTAAACAGAAGGAGTTCAAACCCACTGGACATTGCTTTTACTCATCAGAAGATAAAGAGCAAATATTTGCCAAGGTTGTACAGGATTTAGTGAAAGCTTGCAATTCATCACCTCCAACGTATATCTAAGATCACAATTAGTTATCCAAAGATTAGTTGAGGAGTTAATTCTTACCAGGATTTATCAATGAAATAGAGGCATAGGGGGAATGCTGGCACTTCCACAAGGCCGTACAAAGCAATGTTCAGGTAGCGATTGCCTTTCAAATCCCCCGCATTCAAAGTTAAGCCATAATAAACAAGGCTACAAACATACCTATTCAAAGAACAGAAACAGGCCAATTATTTTTTTTCTTATTAATGACATGAGCATTTCTACATTTCCAACCCAGGCTGAAAGTAGAAAAAAGTGAATAACACACGTGACTACCAGCCAGCATATAGTGCAATGAGTGCTGGCTTCAGATCGCTAACCAACAGGAAACAAGGTCTTCAGATCCTGGTTTGGGGAAAGGGTTGTGGTAGGAAATGGAGATGAGGGATCAGGAGCATTTGGAACAAATGTAGAGCACAAAGCTGAATAAACAAGTATACGTTAGTTTTAACAGAGATGTAGCTACAGGATGACCAAAGCTGGGAACAGAATATTCAAAAAGGCATTTGACATTTTGGAAGAACAGGAAAAAAGGAAAACAAGATGGGGCGGCCCTGTTAATAATAATGTAAGAGCAATGCTGCAACAAACTGAAGCAATTTTAATCTTAATTTAGATTGGATAAATCAAACTGTCAAAAGTGGGCTTAAAGACAGGTTTATGGACTAAAACACACGACACTTTCTTCGAACAATACAATTACGGCTTATTTATCTAAAGAGGAACATACTTATATGGAAAGTTCACTAGACTGATTCCTGGGATGAAGAAGTTGACAAAGGGAAATATTGAGCTGGTTACCTATTCTTTTTGGAGTTTAAAAAAAATGAGAGGTAATGTTGTTGAAACATACAAACATAAAGGGGTTTAACAGAATTAGATATTGAGATGATATCGTCTCTCATGGGGTAATCCATAACTGGAGGGCACAGGTTAAAAATAAGGGGTCGTGAGATGAGAGGGAATCTATTCCCTCAGAGGGTCATTAATCTTTGGAATTCTCTGCCATAGATAACAGTTGAGGGTAGATCATTGATGGATTCAAAGCTAAAGTTTTTGATCTACTAGGGAGTCCAAGATTCTGTGGTATGTTTAAAGTAAAGGAGTCTGACAGTGTGACAGAGGAGGAAAGTACATGATCAGGAGCAGACAGAACAAATGAGCCATATGGTAAGTTATTCTGCATGTTATTTTTAAAACACTGTTGTGCAATTACTCTTTGTCCCAGCAACCTGAATAAATGAGTCTTACAGCTGGTAGCATGTCATGAGTGGTGTGCCGCAAGGGCCTCAACTGTCTACAATTTGTATCAACAATTTGGATGAAAGCAGCAAATGTATGGTAACTAAATTTGCTGAGACACAAAGATAGGGATGAAAGTGAGTTGTAAAGAGGACATAAGGAGTTTACAAGGGATACAGATAGGTTAAGTGAGTGGACAAAGAGCTGGCAAATGGAGTATAATGAGGGAAAGTGTGAGATTGTTCATTTTGGCAGAAAGAATTTAAAACAAAAAGTTATTTATATGATGAGAGGTTGCAGAGGGATCTGGGTGTCCTGGTGCATGAATCACAGAAGGGTAGTATGCAGGTGCTTCAGGAAAGCTATTAGCAGGTTATGTTTTATTACAAGGGGAATTGAATGCAAGAGTAGTGAGATCAAACTAGTGAGATCAGTGACAGAAGAGATTGGTGAGACCACTTCTAGGAATACTGTGTATAGTACTGTTTACCGTGCTTATAGAAGGATGTTAATATACTGGAAAAGGTTCAGAGAGGGTTTACTAGGCTAATACCTGGAATGAGCAGGTTGTCTTGAAGTTTAGAAGAGTTAGAGGTGACTTAACTGAAATACACGAGATCCTAAGGGGACCTGACTGGGTGGACGTTGAAAGGATGTTTCCTCTTGGGAGAGAGCCTAGACGTAGGGGTCATAGATTAAAAATAAGGGGGTCACCTATTTAAAAGAGAGATAAGGAAAGATTTTTTCTTTCAGCCGTTGGCCGATGGCATTCCTTTCCTCAAAAGCCTGGATGATGAATCTTTAAATAGTTTTAAGGCAGAGGGAGATGGATTCCTGATTACCGTAGGGATGAAAGATTATTCGGGATATGCAGGAATGTAGAGTTGAGGTGAAAATCAGTTCAGCCATGATCTTATTGAATGGAGGAGCAGGCTTGAAGGGTCGAGGGGCCTATTCTTATTTATTTGTACGTTGAAAGGAAAGCACCAAAGACAAAGAGTCAAAAGTGAGGAAGGACAGAAAGAGAATGTAGAATATGAAATCAGAAACAGCTACTGTGTGATTGCCTTCTTTGCAGAAAGGAATGGCTCCTGCAGTATTTCCTCTAGTGGTTGCAATAAGCTTCAAATTACGAAGTCCAATTTACTTATTGGTCCTCTACACAGTAAATTTCAAACAGGACACAAGGACAGTTAATTAATTTAATGCTATTATCAATATGTGAGACCTCGTCGCATTCAACTGCAGATTGCTCAGAAACAGTGCAATCTTAATTTTCGCCTGCAATGTTATAAACATAAAGTAAGTCAGCCAGTGGAATTGCAGGCTGATAAATGATACTCTTGAGAACAGTAGCTCATTGAAAGAATCTATGAGATTATTCAGATCCACGTGACTACACAGAGAGTCTGCAAATCTCTGCATTAAATCTTTTTTCTGATCACTTACCACACATACATCAAAATGGCAGTTCTCCAGCGTAAGGCAGGATACCTCACCAGGTCCATCACTCCGTGCGCTGACTGACCAGTTTTCAATGTTCCAGCACAGGGTTTTAGTTGCACAAAGATTTTCTCATTCCCATTCCTTTGTGCAATATATTGTAGCACTTCCCCTGCTTCCTCAGTCTTTCCATGTGAATATAACCACCTCGGTGATTCTGGAATAGGGCTGCAATAGAAAATTGGCATCTTGAAACAAACTCAAATCACTAAAATTTTTTGCCATTCAGAGCTACTACTCTACAATCAAAAAACGGAAAATTGCAAATATCAAATCACAAAATCATCACATGGAACCTGATGTACAAAGTAGTTTGAAAGTAATAAACCTCCAAATAGACCATCAAATTACAGCCTTTCTTACCCTCATACACCTTACCAAACTGCTGCTGATAGTGGTGTTGATTATAAAGATTTGTAGACCAATGATTGACTTCACTGTTTAATAAATAAATAACAACTTGCAATCATATAGAACCTTTGACCCAGTTAAAATATCCTAAGGCACTTATGAATGTTATCAAACATTGTGAGACCACATTGCAGATGGAAATGAGGGAAGGTAATCAAAGGTTAATGAAAGAGGTTGGTGTCAAGGTACATCTTAAAGCAAGAGAAGTAGCGAGGTTTAGGGATCTTGGTAAATGAACTCACAGTCATCAAAAGAGAAGCAATGAAAGCCAGAGACCGGAATTCAAGAATCACACGAATCATTGAATCTTTGCAATATCTGATTGAACACTCAATCTATCCACATTGGAAGTGATTCCTTAAATTGTGTTGCAATTAAGTCAACTTGTGAAGTAATGCACCCAAGGCAAACATTTATCCTTAAAATAACACAAAAAAATAAATTAACTCAATATTTATTTTATTGCTGTTTGTCAGGCCTTAGTGAACATAATTGTCTCTTTGACCTTATAGCAAAAGACATTGTTCAAAAGTAATTTATTATTGCAAAATACTTTGGGAAGTCCAAATAATGCAATAAGGCATTTGGTGAATGTAGATACTTTTGTTTCACAAACTAATGAGGAATTATTTTTAAATGGGTGGACAAACACCACGTAGAACATTAAGGGATATTCTGATTGAGGGGTTTAAGATGATGAACAAATTCAATAGGACGCACTGACACAATGTTTATTGCCCAAGAGGCAGCTATTTGGATGATCATGAATATGCCAGTGAAAAGTGAACAATCCAGCCTAATGTCACATTCCGGAACTGTAGCCCTATGTGTTATGGCACTTCAGGTGGATACCTGTCGACACTTTTCTTGCAACTGCAGTTGCTGCCTCCTTTCAACATGCGAGTTCCAGACCTGCTACTAGATACAGGTGAAAAACTTCCTGGATGGATCTTAAATTTCTGCCCCATGGTTAGTGACCTCTCTTAACAGAGAGAAGTTGTTCCCATTCACTCTATCTAGGCCATCAATAATTTTGGATATTTCAAATAAATCTCTCCTCTGTTTCTTCTCTTCTAATGAGATCAATATCAGCTTATCAAATGTTTTCTCATGGAGTCATAGAGTAAAACAGCATAGAAACAGGCCCTTCAACCCAGACCGGTCCATGCTGACCATGGTGCCCACTCAGCTAGTTCAATTGCCTGCATTTGGTCCATACCCCTCTAAACCCTTTTCATCAATGTACCTATCCAAATGCTTAGTAAATGTTATTATTGTACCCGCCTCAATCACTTTCTCTGGCAGCCCATTCCATATACGCACCACTCTCTGCACAAAGGTGCCCCTCAGGTCCTTCTTAAATCTTTCCTTCTCATCTTAAACCTGTGCCCTCTAGTTTTCAACTCCCCAACCTTGGGAAAAAGATTATGTGCATTCATCCTATCTGTGCCCCTCATGATTTTATATACCTCAGTAAGGTCACCCCTCATTCTCCTATATTCCAAGGAATAAAGTCTTATCCTGGCCAACTTCTCCCCGTAACTCAGGTCTACTAAACTTGGTAACATCTTTGTAAACTTTCCAGTTTAACTATGTCTTTCCTTTAACAGGGTGACCAAGACTGTACACAATACTCCAAATGCAGCCTGACCAACAACTTATATAATTGTAACATAACGTCCCAACTCCTATACTCAATGCCTCAACTGATGAAGGCCAGCGTGCTAAATGCCTTCTTCACCACCCTGTCTACCTATGATGCCACTTTCAACAAACGATATACTTGTACTCCTAGGTCCCTCTGTTCACAACACTCCTCAGGACCTTACCATTTACTGTCTAAGCCCTACCTTGGTATGACTTTCCAGAATGTAACATTTCACACTTATCTGTATTGAATTGCATTTGCTAATCTTCAGCTAATCCCCATCTAATCGAGATCCCTCTGTAATCTCTAATTTTTGACAACCTTATTCGCTATCAACGGATCCTCCTAATTTTGTATCATGTGCAAACTTACTAATCATGCCTTGTACATTCACATCCAATTCGTATATGTCAATAACAAATAACAAAAGTCCCAGTACCGAACCCTGCGACACGCCACTAGTCACGGGCCTCCAATCCGAGAAACAGCCTTCAACCATCACCCTCTGCTTCCTACCATCGAGCCAATTTTGAATCCAATCAGCTAAGCTCTCCCTGGATAGCATGCAACTAAACTCTCATGACTAGCCTGTTGTGCAGGATCTTGTCAAAGACCTTACTAAAGTCCATATAAACAACGTCCACTGCCCGAGCCTCAATATCCACTTGGTTACGTCTTCGAAAAACTCAAAGATTTGTCAGACATGACTTCCTGCGCACAAATCCATGCTGACTATCCCTAATCAGACCTTGACTATCCAAATGTTGGTTGATCCTGTCCCTCAGTATCCTCTCCAATAACTTGCCTACCACTGACATCAGGCTCACAGGCCCAAAGTTCCCTGGCTTGCTTTTGCCACCTTTCTTAAACAATGGAACAACACTAGCTACCTTCCAGTCTTCCCGAACTTCACCACTGGCTAAAGATGAAACAAAAATCCCTGCAAGGCCCTCTGCAATATCTTCCCTACCCTTCAATAACATCCAAGGATGGACGTGATCAGGCCCAAGGGGCCACCTTAATGCACTTTAGGGCTGCAAACACCTCTTCTCTGGGAACGTATACGTGGTCCAAAACATCCCTACTTGTTTCCCTTATACCCTTAGCATCCATGATTCACTCCTTAGTAAACACTGAAGAGAAATATTCATTAAAGTTCTCCTCCACCTCCTATGGCTCCACACATAGATGGCCATGCTGATCTTTAAGGGGACCTATTCTATCCCTAGCCACACTTTTACTTTTAATATAGCTGTGAAACCTCTTAGAATTATCTTCAACCTTATCTACCAGATCAATCTCATACTCTCTTTTTGCTCTTCTGATTTCCCTCTTAAGTCTGCTCCTACACATTTTATAGTCATCTAGGGATTCACTTCAGCCTGATAGCTTAAACCCAATGTGTGCCTTCTTTTTCCTGACCAGGGCCTCAATATCCCTTGTCAGCCAGGGATCCTTAAGCCTGCCAACTTTTCCCTTCACCCTAACAGGGACATACTGTCCCTGGACTCTTGATATCACACTTTTAAAAGCCTCCCATTTGCCAGTCATTCCTTTTCCTTCAAACAGACTCACACAATTGACCTCTGCTAAGTCCTACCTAATGGCCCCAAAATTGAACTGCTCCAGTTCAGCCCCTTGACCTGTGGGCCTGTCTTATCTTTTTCCATAGCTATGTTAAAACTAAGAGAGTTATGGTCACTGGACCTAAAGTGGTCATTGACTGACACTTCAGTCACTTGCCCAACCTCATTTCCGGAGGAGGTCCAGTGTTGCACTCTCCCAAGGAGGGCCCTCTACATAATTGATTTAGCAAACTTTCTCGGACACATTTGACAAATTCCACCACGTCCAGGCCTTTTATACCCTGGGTGGCGCAGTCCATACAGGGGAAATTAATATCTCCAACTAATACCAATAGTGTATTATTCTTAAAGGTATCTGGAATCTCTCTACACATCTGCTCCTCTAGTACCTGCTGGCTATTTGAGGGTCTATTATACAGTCCCAATAAAAAGTGACCATTCCCTTCTTGTTTCTAAGTTCTAACCATATGGCCTCATTTGATGACCCCTTAAGAATATCCTCTCTAAGCACTGTTGTTATGTGCTCCCTTATCAAAAGGGCAACTCCCCCTCCTCACTTACTTGTACTTCTGTCATGCCTGTAGCTTCTATATCCTGGAATATCGAGCTGCCAGTCCTGCCCTTCTCTAAGCCATGTTCCTGCTATGGCTATAATATCCCAAACCCTAGAGCCAATCCATGCTCTGACTCATCTGCCTTACCAGTCAGGCCTTGTGTGTTGAAATAAATGCACTTTAAACCAGAAGTCTTTTCCCTCCCTTTACTGTGCCCCTGGTTATCCTGAATAGAAAACTTGCTCTCAATGGCTAATGTATTTTCCCCTGACTTTTTGATGGTCTCTCTCTTATTCAGAGTCCCAACCCCCTGCCAAACTAGTTTAAACCCTCCCAGGTAACACCAGCAAACCTCCCTGCAAGGATATTGGTCCCACTCTGGTTCAAGTTCAACCCGTCCTTCTTGTACAGGTCACCTCTACCCCAGAAGAGATCCCAATGATCAAAGAACTGAAAACGCTGCCTCCTACACCAGCTCCTCAGCCACGCATCCATCTGGCCTATCTTTCTATTTCTACTCTCACTGGCACGTGGCACTGGGAGAAATCTAGAGATCATTTCCCTTGAAGTCCTGCTATTTAGCTTCTTACCTAATTCCCTACACTCATTACGCAGGGCCCCATCCCTATGTCTACCTCTGTCATCGGTACCGATGTGTACAATGACCTCTAGCCGTTTACCCTCCCCCTTCAGAGTGTCCTGCAACCGCGCAGAGACATCCTTGACCCTGACACCTGGGAGACAACACACCATCCTGGTGTCTCCTCTGCAGCCACAGAATCTCCTGTCTGTCCCCCTCACAACGGAGTCTCCGATCAGTACCACTCTTCTGACTGCACCCTTTCCCTCTGAGCCTCAGAGCTGGGCACAGCACCACTGACATGACTGCTGCTGCTAGCCCCTGAAAGGTCACACAACCCCACAAAAGTATCCAAAGGAGTATGCCGGGGGAGGCAATGGCCTAATGATATTTTCGCTGGGCTGTTAATCCAGAGACCCAGATAACGTTCTAGGGACAGTTTGAATCCCGCCACAGCAAATGGTGAAATTTGAATTCAATAAAATATATCTGGAATTAAGACTGTAGTGATGGCCATGAATCCTGGGTGCACCTCTCACAGGTGTAGTCACCAGGGACACTGGAAGTCTCCCTGATTTCCCACATCCTGAAGGGAAGCATGCCATTGCCCTAGGTGCCATCCCTACTGCCTTCGACGTAGACAGAAAGAAAGCAGTGTTAAAGACCCCTTACCTGCTCTTACCTGTCCCCCTGCTCAGCCTCCTCACGCCGAAGCCTCTCGAGCAAAGGCCTCAGCACGTTCACTCTAACACTGGCCAACTCTCCAAATGGCTGTTCCCTTGCAAACCCTGTGAACCTTGGCAGTAATATTCCAGCAGAGGCGCTTTTTTTTTTGGTCAGAGGAGGGTTGGGGGGTTGGAAACACCAATGTAGTGTTTTGGGTTTAACCACACCTTGACAACAAGTTCTCTCTGATCTGCTGTACAATCATGATGACTGTGGCAATGTCTGCCAGAATTCTGCTGTGATGACTCTCAGCTGCCTTGTGATTTTTTCATGGCTTAAAATTGCCAATCTGGGCAACATTCTCCTTAAAGTCTGAATACCCTCTCTACTGTGGTCACATCTTTCTTGTGATACAGTGAGCAAAACTATACACATTAACCGAGCTCGAGCATAACCTCCTATCTCATGTGCCCTGGTCGATAAAGAAAATGATCAAATATGTTTTCTTATATCACTTTGAGTGGCAAACTTCAACAATCTATGGATAGGGACTGTGAAGTCACTCTGTTCTTCCATACTTCTCTGCATCCTACCATTTGAGCTGTACTCCTTTGTCTTGTTTATCTTACTCAAATGCACTACTCTCACTTCTCCAAATCAAATTCCATTTGCCACTTGTTTGCACAAAATACCGGTCTACTGATATCTTTCTGCAGTTTACAGCTTTGCTCACTTTCAACCAAAGAGTCAATTTTCCTATCAACTGAAAACTTAACAATGTGGCCTACACTTAAGTCTAAATAATTATTCTGTATTACAATTGGCCACTGAGACAATTCCAAATCCAACTTTTTTATAAAGCAAAATGCTGCAGGTGCTGAAAATATGAAACAAAGTTAACACTTAAAATTTTGAGCGTGAAATAAAAGTTCAATTCCGATGGAGATTCATTGGACTCCAAACATTAACTCCGTCTCTCTCCACAAATGCTGGCAGACCTGCTGAGTTTCTCCAGCATTCTCTGTGCTTGTTTCAAATCCAACTTGCCACTTTCCTTTGGATTCCATGAGCTGTTTACTTTCTGATCAGTGTGCCATGTGGGTCTTTGTCAAAAGCCTTGTTAAAAATCCATGAACATCACATTAAACATGCCACAATTATTGATCAAAAAATTCAATCAAGGTGTTCAAACACACTCTTACATTAACAGATCCAGGCTGATATTTAATTTATCCATGCCTTTCTAAATGGTGATTCACACTGTCAGAATATTTTCCAATACTTTTTTCCCCATCACCAAGGTAAGGCTGACTGACCTACAATTACTCAGGCTATCCCTTCTTCCCATTTTAAATTACTGTTCAACGTTAGCAGTCCTCCAGGGCTATGCCTGCAGCCAGAGAGGACTGGAGAATGTCAGTCAGCGCCTCCATTATTTCTTCGCTTTGTAGCTGCAGATATACTTCATCTCAGCCTGGTCACCTGTTCGCTTTGGAGGATGTCAAAACCTTAATATTTCACCCGTCACTCTGTTTATCTTAGCAAAAATTTCACAATCCTTCTTCTTAGCTGCAATATCTGTTTCACCCACTGCTTTTGTGAAACACTGCAACTCCTGCTGCCAACCAAAAAGGCATCAGGAGCAGCTGTAAACAGTCACTCAGCCCAAATAGACACATGCACAACTGACCCGAATGCCCTTTCAGTCGTCAGCAAGAGCAACGTTATGAAAATCCTGATTCTTAAACAGCTTAACTAACTCATTTGATGGTTAATGGAGCTCTTAATCTCAGAGTCATTGTCTCGAGTACACCATTATGCAACTTTTCAATTTATTTTTCATTCAAAATAGTGAAAAGTGTGGTTAATGAAGGCCCTCTGGCAGGTACAAGAACTATCAAGAGTGAACAGGAACTTCCCAGTACAGACCAGCGACAAAAGAATAACTTTACAGAAAATAGTAAACATTAATAAGTGTTGCAAGATGAAGTAGGCACGTACACTTTGCTTCTCAAAGTTTTCTTGACAGCATCTTCAAAATTTTCTATTACAAAACAATATGCCAACATATTTCTGAGATAGTAGGAACTGCAGATGCAGGAGAATCTGAGATAACAAGGTGTAGAGCTGGATGAACACAGTAGGCCAAGCAGCATCAGAGAAGCAGGAAGGCTGATGTTTCGGGCCTAGACCCTTCATCAGAAATGGGGGAGGGGAAGTGGGTTCTGAAATAAATAGGGAGAGGGGGAGAGGCGGATAGAAGATGGATAGAGGAGAAGATAGGTGGAGAGGAGACTGGTCAAAGAGGTGGGGATGGAGCCAGTAAACGAGAGTGTAGGTGGGGAGTTAGGGAGGAATTAGGTCAGTCCAGGGAGGAAGGACAGGTCAAGGGGGTGGGATGAGGTTAGTAGGTAGGAGACGGGGGTGGGGCTTGAGGTGGGAGGAGAGGATAGGTGGAAGGAAGGACAGGTTAGGGAGGCGAGGACGAGCTGGGCTGGTTTTGGGATGCGGTAGGGGGAGGGGAGATTTTGAAGCTTGTGAAGTCCACATTCATACCATTGGGCTGCAGGGTTCCCAAGTGGAATATGAGGTGCTGTTCCTGCAACCTTCGGGTGGCATCATTGTGGCACTGCAGGAGGCCCAGGATGGACATGTTGTCTGAGGAATGGGGGGGAGAGTTGAAATGGTTCGCGACTGGGAGGTGCAGTTGTTTAGTGCGAACCGAGCGTAGCTGTTCTGCAAAGCGGTCCCCAAGCCTCTGCTTGGTTTCCCCGGTGTAGAGGAGGCCACAACGGGAACAGCAGATGCCATATACCACATTAGCAGATGTGCAGGTGAACATCTGCTTGATGTGCAAAGTCTTTCAAGGACCGCAACTTCCACCCCCCTCAGTGGTCGAGAACGCCCTCGACTGTGTCTTCCGCATTTCTCGCAACTCATCCCGCACACCCCCTCCCCGCAATAACAACCAAAACAGAATCCCCCTCGTCCTTACGTACCACCCCACCAACCTCCCGATCCAACGCATCACCCTCCGACACTTCCGCCATCTGCAATTTGACCCTACCACCAAAGACATTTTTCCCTCCCCACCCTTACCTGCTTTCCGGAGGGACCACTGTCTCCATGACTCCCTTGTCCGCTCCACACTCTCCTCCAGCCCCACCACACCCGGCACTTTTCCTTGCAACCGCAGGAAGTGCTACACCTGCCCCTACACCTCCCCCATCACCCCGATCCCAGGCCCCAAGAAGACTTTCCACATCAAGCAGGTGTTCACCTGCACATCTGCTAATATGGTATACTGTATCCGCTGTTCCCGTTGTGGCCTCCTCTACATCGGGGAAACCAAACGGAGACTTGGGGACCGCTTTGCAGAACACCTACGCTCGGTTCACAATAACAACTGCACCTCCCAGTCGTGAACCATTTCAACAGCCCCTCCCATTCATCAGACGACATGTCCATCCTGGGCCTCCTGCAGTGCCACAATGATGCCACCCGAACGTTGCAGGAACAGCACCTCATATTCCGCTTGGGAACGCTGCAGCCCAATGGTATCAATGTGAACTTCACAAGCTTCAGGATCTCCCTTTCCCCCTACCGCATCCCAAAACCAGCCCAGCTTGTCCCTGCCTCCCTAACCTGTCCTTTCTCCCACCTATTCCCCCCCTCCCACCTCAAGCCCCACCCCCATCTCCTATCTACTAACCTCATCCCGCCGCCTTGACCTGTCCATCCTCCCTGGACTGACCTATCTCCTCCCTACCTCCCCAGCTACACTCACCTTTACTGGCTCCATCCCCGCCTCTTTGACTTGTCTGTCTCCTCTCCACCTATCTTCTCCTCTATCCATCTTCTATCCGCCTCCCCCTCTCTCCCTATTTATTTCAGAACCCCCTTCCCCTGCCCCATTTCTGAAGAAGGGTCTAGACCCAAAACGTCAGCCTTCCTGCTCCTCTGATGCTGCTTGGCCTGCTGTGTTCATCCAGCTCTACACTTTGTTACCTGCCAACATATTTCTGATTCTTTTGAGTAACAATCAATCGTAGCATTTTCATTTACTCCTTACTAACAGATTTCAGTTTGTACTTCAAAACTCAAATTTAAGTTAACTGTCAAATTGCAAGTGACAAAATGACTTATAAAGACACTTAACAGCATCTCTCACTTTCCGGGACTGATACTGTTTCTGTTGTGATGCAGTAAGTACTCCACCTAGTGTTTCTCACAACGTTTGTGACAATAAAAGCAAAGTATTCATCGAGAGCCATGCACACTCAAAGAACAAAAAACAAAGAACAAAGAAAATTACAGCAGAGGAACAGGCCCTTCGGCCCTCCAAGCCAGCACCGATCCAGATCCTCTATCTAAACCTGTCGCCTATTTTCCAAGGATCTGTATCCCTCTGCTCCCTGCCCATTCATGTATCTGACTGGATACATCTTAAATGACACTATCGTGCCCACCTCTACCACCTCCGCTGGCAACGCGTTCTAGGCACCCACCACCCTCTGCGTAAAGAACTTTCCACGCATATCTCCCTTAAACTTTTCCCTTCTCACCTTGAAATCGTGACCCCTCGTAATTGAGTCACCCACTCTGGGAAAAAACTTCTTGCCATCCACCCTGTCTATATCTCTCATGATTTTGTAGACCCCAATCAGGTCCCCCCTCAACCTCCGTCTTTCTAATGTAAATAATCCTAATCTACTCAACCTCTCTTCATAGCTAGCGCCCTCCATACCAGGCAACATCCTGGTGAACCTCCTCTGCACCCTCTCCAAAGCATCCACAGACTTTTGGTAATGTGGTGACCAGAACTGTACGCAGTATCCCAAATGTGGTTGAACCAAAGTCCTATACAACTGTAACACTCTTTTGGTATCTACAGTTTTCCACTAGCAAGGGAGTCCAGTATAATGCAACCTGATTTTAAAATTAATACTAGGCCATACATGGGTGACATCAGGAAAGTTACGCCTCACTGGTGTAGTATGCTGGAAACCCAATATTCTCAAAGCTGTCATCGAAGTTAAAAATTGTATCAAAGTACATAAAATTCCCCAATTTACTTGTCTTTTTAGATCCAGATTGACAGAAAGCACAGGCGAGGTTTCTATACCTATAAAGAATTACTACTTATTACAAATAACAGATTCTAGTTACAGATATACAATTATGAATGGTGACGTATAACTCAACTAGTTAAAACCCTTGATCCCTTGAAAAAGATTTTCCCTACACACACACAGACAGACACAGAAATGCACTAAAAGAAACATGGTTGTAATAGGTGGAGTGAAAAACTAGGAAGGCAATTAGTTCCTGTACACAAGGTTAACTGAGATGATGCTTTTGGCTTGTCAGGACCTGCTGCTCTTCCATCATCCTTCTCCAGGTCCTTTCACTCACTTGCAGGAGGCACAAAGCGACTGGTTCACAGGCAGGAAGTCTTTGTCTGATTTGTTAAAGGCCTCAGTTTACAGCAAGTGATGGTAGAAAATAAATTGGCGTTCTGCCGGCTTGAGGAGTTTGTAGCTGCAGAGAATGGACAGCTCTTGCCTTTCTGGTGGTGCGATGGCTTCTGGCTGATCATTCACACCATATGCCATTCAGCTAATTGGGAGCCAATCACAAAGCTGTTGGCAGACAGAAGGTCTTGCTGATCGACAACAGGTCATCACCCCAAACACCAATCAGTTACTTGTTTCTAGCCGAATCTCCCTTCATTTACAATCCCAGGTTCTGAAATTAAGTCTTGAAAAATCTAGAAACCTCGATATCTCTTTGGCTGAAAATTTCAACACTGAGGTTGATGGGCTTTGTTAGGTTAGGGCATTAAAGATAATGGAACTAAATGAATGCTGCAACTTGAGGAGTCATCTCAGCACTATGTCACAATTCATTCAATATAAAGCTAAAGATCATCAAACATTATTGATAGTTTTAATACAAGTTCTGAACAGGAATTTGGGTATTAAAGCTCTATTGAGTTGACACCTATGACTATATCTATGATAAGGAACATAAGAAATGTATTATAAATTAAGTGCTTCAACCTCAATACAGCAAAGATACAGCCAAAGTGGTTTAATTGCTTCCCTAGCTACATTTACTTAATTGAGAATGTATTAAAATTGTGGATTATCAGGTCTATTGACTTTTAAAAGACACGTAAGAATTCTCTTCACTGAAGCTTTTTGGCTGAAGTAATAACTATTGCAACATAAAACAAATAACAAAAGCACAAGTAAATAAATAGGAAATGAACTGCACTCTTGTCAGCAGCAATGTCCAAAAGGAAAATCCTGGAACTTTCTACTCATTTTACAAATGATGAGGAAGATATGAAAAACAGTTGCTTGGTGCTGCAGAACACGATTATTGCTGCAGAGAGTCGTGTTGCCAAAGCATTTTGTCTTGTACTCATCAGGACTAAAAAAAGAATGACAATTTTCAAACCATTAAGACAAATTATGTTACAGGATAAAGAGAAAATTGGTTGGAGTGTCAACTCTCATTGGTCATGCTGTTGCCGTGAAAAAAGCAATGGGGAATTTAAGATTCCTCAAGCTCTCTGATAATTCAAAAATGGTGCAAGGCATGAACATATCTGTTTGCACAGAATGAATTGACTGTGAATGCATTTCTAGCAATTGTAAATGACTCACATTACCAGTGACCATAGATTCTGAGTGGGATACTGGGATTAAATCATACAGTCAGGTTGCATTGACTAGGATTGCATTCTCTTGAGTATAGCAGATTAAGGAGTTATCTCATTGGGGTGTTAATTAAGTTAATTAAGAGATTTGACAGGCTAAGGAAAAGCAATTTCCTCTGGTAAGGTTCAGAATAAGAATGCATAACTTTAAAGTTAGAGCAAGGTGCTCAGGGATTATGCCAGGGAGCACTTCTTTGCACAGAAGTTAAGATACAGATCATACGAAATATCACCACTAGCATAGAAAAGATTAGTACAGCGCAGAAAAGGCGCTTCGGCCCATCGAACCTGCAGGGACATAACTACCACTAAAAGTGCGCTAATCCTAATTTCCTGCACTCGACCCATATCTTTGGATGTTATGATACTTTGAAGTACTCATCCAAACATTTTTTTTAAAATGGCTGTAAGGTTTCCAACTTCCACTACCTTCCCAGGCAGTGTATCCCAGATTCCCACCATCCGCTAAGTGAAAAGGCTTTTTCCCAAATCTCCTCTGAATCGCCTGCCCCTTATCCTAAAACAATGCCCTCATAATTAAGCCCTCAACCAAGGGGGAACAGCAGCTCTCTATTCACCCTGTCCACATCTCTCATAATTTTATACACCTCAATCATGTCTTCCCTCAGTCTTCTCTGCTCTAAAGAAAACAATCCAAGCCTACCTAGTGTCTCCTTATTGCTCAATTTCTCCATCCCAAGCAACATCCTAGTAAACCTCCTCTGTACCCCTTCTAGTGCTCTCACATCCATCTATTTGCATCAAATGGCCTGAATTTTATTTAATAAAGTCAGCCATGGCCTAACTGAATGGTGAAACAGGCAGGAGGAACTAAATGGTTTACTCTCTTAGAAGTAACGCTTCACAAATTCTCACAATTTCTTCTCGATTCTCAGAAGGTATAACTCATTTTCCAAAATTATCTACTTCCTAAATCTTTGTAAAATACTTCACTTTCATTTTTTTCCTTGATGCTTCCTCTCATTTTTCTTTATCTTAACTCTTTTCTTATTTTTTTCTTTTTTTTTGAAGAGCTCCTAACCTCCAAATACCCTCAAGTAAAGTTGCTAATTCTTATTATGGAAAGAGGAGGGGAGAAACTTAATGAGCCAACCTTTTAATGACTGAGTTAGAGATGGTGTCAGCCTCAAAGCAAGTATTCAGTATTCTGGTCTTTTCTACCACGATTCCTCTCACTTCAGTTCATCACAGTTTTCCCATTGCATTCGCAAATGTGTCTCAGCTCCAACCTTACAAGAGCTGACTAAAGTTAGGAGATATTGTTAAATTTAGTTGTCCTAAAGTGCACCCTACGAATCTCCACAACTGCCCAGAATATCAATGTTGGTTCTTACATCTAATATGGCAGATAAACCTCTCAATGACTGCGCCCAATTAATATGGTGACGTGGAAAATATGGAACAAATTATTTTAATTGAAGCTAGCGCAATCTCAACAAGAATGACATTAATAATTTCCAGTACAGAACTCAAGATGAGAAATGTAACAACTTAAAAGGACTTCAGGCTGAATTGTGTAAAAATATTCGTCTGAAGTTTGAGAAGGTTTGTAGCTCAGGTTGTGGATGAGGTTGAAGACGTGCTCACCAAGCCGGTGGGTTTGATTGCAAACGTTTCGTCACCCTGCTAGGTAACATCATCAGTGCGCTTCCGGTGAAGCGTCAGTGTTCTGTCCCACTCGTTATTTATATGCCTTGGTTTGCTGGGGTGGTTGGTATTATTTTCAGTTTTGTTTGTAGCAGGGTCTAATTCAATGTGTTTGTTGATGGAGTTCTGGTTGGAATACCAGGCCTCCAGGAATTCCCTGGCATGTCTTTGTTTGGCTTGTGCGATTACAGATGTCTTGTCCCAGTCGAATTCATGTCCTTCATTGTTCGTGTGTGTTGAGACAAGTGAGAATTGGTCGTGTCTCTTGGGGGCGAGTTGGTGTTCACATATCCATATTGTCAATTTTCTTCCAGTTTGGCCTATGTAGTGTTTCTCACAGTCCTTGCATGGTATTTTGTTTATTACCCCAGTTTTGCTGGTTTTGGGTATGGGATCCTTTACGTTTGTCGGTAGTTGTCATAGGATGGTTGGTGGTTTGTGGGCTACTCTGATACCTAGAGGTCTGAGCAGTCTTGTGGTCGTCTCTGAAATGTCCTTGATGTATGGTACGGTGATTAATGAGTCCAGTCGTATTGTGTCTTCATGTTGTGGTCTGTCTCGGCGGTAACAGTGGATTGCGTGTACGTGAACCCCAACTCACCACCAAGAGACACGACCAATTCTCACTTGTCTCACCACACACGGACAACCAGTGACATGAATTTGACTGGGACACAGATCCATAATCGGACAAGCCAAACAGAGACATGCCAGGGAATTCCTGGAGGCCTGGTATTCCAACTAGAACTCCATCAACAAACACATTGAATTAGACCCTGTGTACAAACCACTGAGAAACAAAACCATAAGTAATACCAACCATCCAGCAAACTGAGGCATGTAAATAACAAGCGGGAGAGAACACTGATGCTTCACTGGAGGCGCACTGACGATGTTGCCGAGCAGGGTGACAAAACAATTGCAACCAAATCTATCGGCTCAGCGAGCATGTCTACAACCTCAATATATTCATCATTAATAATGAGATTTACTCCAATTGTGCTTGTATCCAATTTACTCATGATCAATGTGGTTGACTCTTAACTGCTCTCTGGGTAATTAGGGTTGGGCAATAAATTCTGGCCTAGCCAGAGATGCCCTTATCCTGTGAATGAATTTTAAAAAAATCATTCTGCACTATCAGCAACATCAATTAGATTTCTCAGTATACAAGTTTAAGTAAGAACTTACATGAAAAGAAGGAAGAACAGCACTCCGGGACAATTGGCTACAGCAGCAAGGGTACGCCAATCCCTGATATAATAGCCAATAACAGAGAAAGCAGCAATTCCAATTGCAAACACTAAATTGGTGAGCGATCCTAAATTTAAAAAAAATTAAAATACAATAAATCAAAGAATTACAGCAAGAGTACAGCACATTAACTCTTATCCTCCCATGTTCCACAGCAAGAGGCCATTCACTTAGTCATGTTCTGTGCGAGAACAACTCAACTAATCCCATTACTCCACTCTTTCCCCTTAGCCTTAAAATATTTTCTCTCTTCGAGTGTGTTCAATTTCCTTGCGAAAACTGAGATTAAATCTGCCTCCACCGTATACTCAGGGAGTATAAGATTATGATCCTTATTCACCACATTTAAAAAGAAATCATGTAGCAATTGTTTATTTATTGGTTATCATCAGCAAGCTTTTGTACATTTAAATAAAGATGATTATTTATTCAAGCGATGTATAGTCACCCTGAATAGTCAATGTTATAACTCAGAATCATTGCAGGATTCACTTCTCCATGGATGCTACGACAATCCACAGTTATTCAGTTAGAAACTCTGCAGAAATTCCAAGCCACTTGACAGCTATCTTAGCCTTATTAATGTCCATTTTTAAAAGTAAAGGTATTTTCCAAACATTCTGTACTGAATACAACCTTGTTTACAGTTATATGACATGGCCTTACTGGCCATGACTTAAGATGGGCATATAATGACCCAAAACCTGTATCCAACAATCCCTCTCATTATAAGTGCGGAAGAAAGGAAAATTAGAGGGTCACTGAATTTTTTTTCTCTAAACATGTAGGGAGCAGAGTGGCCAATGGCAGCAATGAAAATCACTTCCTGTTAATGGCTACAGTCAGTCTCCACACCATCCGAGGGAAGAAAATGAAACTAAAGGTAAAACATCAGGCAGATAGGACTGCAAGACTGAAATGAGACAGAACAAACCAGTTACCTCCTCCTGGACCTGAAGGAAGATGATCCTGATCTCTCCCCGGCCAGTTGAAAAGGAAAGTGATAAGAAGCAAAATGATGTATATACAGACATTGCTGCAAGGCCACCTACCTGTCAAAGCCCAATAGGATTTTCCCACAAATTCTTGAGTCAGTACAAAAGCCACTAGTGACATTCCACCATTCACAAGCCCAACAAGAAGTCGTGTAACTGCGAAAACTTCATAGTTTGGAGCAACTGCTGTAATAAATCCAAAGACCACATCAAGGAACAAGCCTGAAAGAAATAAAAAAAAGTGACTGTTTGAAACATTTCTTTAAAGAGACCTTGTCATTCAAGAATCAAACAGCCCACAGTTATGTGAACAGTCCAATTTCTGTGCTTGCTATTAATGGTTGTATTAACCTGTGCCCAGTCCATCGTAACCCCACATGTGCCAGTAGAGGAAGGAATACCTTAACCAAGACTTGGACACTGAGTAGTTCAAATGAATTGCGGGGAAGGGATCTATTACCAACTGTCAGCCACTTCTAACATCCTGTAAAGGAAGCACTGGCTATAACCAACTCAATAATTAACCAGAAATAGTATTTGACCCACTTCAAGATATGCTATGTTCTTTCAGTTGAAAAAGTTATTAATTAGCCACAGTGAAACACGAGCAATTCATCTAAGGAACCATGACAAGATTAATAATGACCAAATTTGTCAATTATGTATATCTGCTCATATCCTAAATATAAGACAGTTATACCATTTGGTTCTTTCGTCATGGTTTAAACTTGCTCTCAACTTGTGTTCACAGCAGAAAGACACATTTTCATCAAGATATGCAAGTTTCAGATGAAGCAGAATCTACATGCACATGTACCAGAAAATATATACTGCACCCAGAGAAGGGGGCAGTGGGGATGGGGATTTAACAGAATACCCAACCCAGTCATACCAGTTCCTTCAGGCTAAAAGTTGGATTATTTATAATTCAGAACATGAATAAATTAGCTATGTTTACTCGAAATATGAAAACTCGCTACACTGCAAAATGAAAATTAACTGGCCGTTATGTATTCCTGAGGATGTGAAATGCGCTTTATAAATGCAAGCTTGTTCTTTCCATCTAGAATTACACAGGAGGTGGACAAAATAATTACTGGTGGCACAGATATATGGAAAATAATAAAGATAAGAGCTTTCATATACCCTCCATAGCACAATGCGCCTCACAAGTGCTTGTAATTCCTACCTCAGCCCACGGAGCAAGTGTCAATTCCAAAAGCAAAGATGCTAAGAAATGTCTGTGCCACACATTTCAAGGGCCTACGATTAGCTGCCAATCAAATTTAATGGAAAAACTTACTAGCTGCTTGTATTTCATGCTGAAAGACTGGGGTTTACTTGGGGTTTATCAATGCATTCAGTCACTTATATTTCTGATTTTAAATGAGGAAAGAACCCCCTTGCAACTTTAGCCAGTTAAAATATTATGCAATAATTTACAAACTTTAAAATGTTTTAAACTTGATAACAATAAGGCTATTCTGATGACAAACATGGTTTGTCAGCAAATAAAACATATTGAATTAAGAGGGTGTTTCTTTTAAATACCTAGAGCCAAGGTGAATCGACAGATTAAAGAACCTGCAACTTTTTCTTACTAGTAAGAAAAACAACCACCCTTTGAATTCTCGCCCTTACCCTTAAATTCTCAGTGATTATGTCTCCAAACTCATCACACCTTGCAATTGCATAGGCACATATCCACATACAAATTCTAAAATAACCCAAGACAGATCTCAATCCACCCTAACTCCCTAAAATCAAGCAATGGGAGAAAACTCCCAAGAACACATTACCATAGGTGTCAGCATACAAACTGATCTCTGCTTTTGGTGGGATTTTTCAAGGCTTCAAAGGTCAACTTATCTGCCAAGGATAGAGGTGAACTACCAGCATGGGTGTGAATGGTCACCATCCTGGTCATTCACCATAAATGCCAGTGCGTCTTCACATCTCAGCCTGTAAATATTTTGATTAACCTGTTCAGATATGTCATGACATACGTCTGGGGCAGATGGGACTTGAACACAGACTTTCTGACCCAGAGATAGGAATACTACCACTGCACCACAAGAACTGTCCATCATATCTTTGCACTCCCCGGCTTAATCACTTGCATCGAGTTAGAGCACTGCAGTAAGATGGATATGTATTTATGAAGGGAACAATGGAGACAACTAACACGAGTATAGCTTGTTATGCCTGAAAGCAGACGGGATGTCTTTACATACCAATAATATGCAAAATATTGATTTTTGGGGCCAAAAATGGGTTGTCCTACATGCAACAATCTACTGCAGATAAAAGACATGGACGTTAGGATTCCACAACTTATCCAAATGCCTACAACCCAAAAATTAAGACACTGCATCCAGAAGCCTCTGGAATGTTTGCAATCAGGTGCCCCATAATCAAAATCCCCTTTTCTAGTTTTGTTTATAAGCAGGCCCAGTTCAAAGGTGTAACACTGTCTATTTCCACCTATCTCAGCTCATCT
>JAHRHZ010000139.1:48306896-48320286 GCA_024137785.1 Ginglymostoma cirratum | reverse complement strand
GTTCAACAAATACAAACTGTTGAAATCACAGTTCTTATATTTAATTAAATTGATGGAATAGTGCACGTACAAATATTTCTCTTTTATACTCCTTACAAGGACAAACAAAAATATTGGCACATTTTTAATATTAACATTCATCCTGACCTGTGAGAAAGATTGGTTTCCTGCCAAACCGGTCAGACAAGGGCCCAAACAAAATGTTACCGATGAGTAGTCCAACGAAGAACAAGGATCCAGCCAAGTTCACTTTGTATGCTTCCTGCCTGATTAAGTACCACTATTGACAAAAAGATCTGCAAGTTATTCTTCTTGAAAGTAAAGTCACCAGTTCATCAGTAAATCTGAAAGTGATTGTAGCAGGGGGAGGGAAAGTATGAAGCAGGGAACAGCTGCCTATCTGAACAGAAGTGCAAAATTGCCATGAAAATCCAATAAAATGCTACACAGAGTGTCAGATATGCTAGATAGACTCAAACCAGCCCCAAACTTATTTTTGAAAGCCTGGAACATTGAGAAAGTTGGATTGCATTTTGGATGCCTTGGCCATTTTAGGGTGCTAAGTAACCTTTAAGAAATACTTAGATGTGCACTTGCAATGCCAAGGCATACAAGGCTTAGGGCCAATGGCTGAAAAATGGGATTAGAATAGTTAAATGATTATTTTTGACTGGAAAAAGTGACGAGCCGAAGGCCATTTTCTATGACTCTATGAATCAGCTCAGTGAACCCGCTCTCAAACGCTTCAACTGCAAGTGTGTTCTACTAGCAGTAAGGAAGCCAAAACTGTCCGTAACACCAGGTCTCACCAATGCCCTGCACAAAACTTCTCTAATTTCAAATTTAATGCTGTGAGAGTACCTTAGCTTTTTGTGGTTCAAGTACAAGGGCAGCAAATTCCCCCACCTCACAGCATTGTGCAGTCCTTCTCCATTTAAACAACATTCTGGTTTTCTGTTCTTCCTACTGAAATATGTAATAAATCCATCTGAAACTTTTCACCCACTCACTTAACCAATCTGTATCCCTTTTATAAACAGTGTACTTTCTCACAACTTGTTTTCCTATCTGTCTGTGCCTATTTGGATCATCAGTACTAGGTACTTTACGGTGAATCAATTCACCCTGTCTTGTTACGTATTAGCAGATCAAAAACAGCAAGTTCCCTAGCGACTGTGTGGGTTTCCTCCAGGTGCTCCGGTTTCCTCCCACAGTCCAAAAACGTGCAGGTTAGGTGGATTGGCCATGCTAAATTACCCATAGTGTCCAGGGGATGTGCAGGTTAGGTGGATTAGGCATGGGAAATGCAGAGTTATAGGGACAGGGTGCAGGGGTGGGTCTGGGAGAGGCACTCTTTGGATGGTTGGTGCAGACTCAATGGGCTGAATGGCCTGCTTCTACACTAAGGATTTTATGATTCTACAATGATTCCATAAGATTGCTCCAAGAAACTGTTCTGAATTCACTTTCACACATTTTCAAGGTTATCTTTGCCAGTTTGATTTGTCCAACATGTGTTAAGATCATCCAGTCTTTTTTCTTAATAGTTCCTATCATTTCTCAATTTGTTCTCAGTCTTACAGTGTAGCTACTGTTGGAATATCAATCAACGATGCGTACTAGTGATTTTGTTCCTTGCTATTTCTCATTCCACCCCATCTGATTCTACATCTTGACTTTCCAACTCATGATCATTTCTGACAACTGTACTGATTTTTTTTATTTAATAAGTACCCGCAGCACTGATCCCTGCAGAATTCCACTAGTTACAGTTTGCCAACTTGAAAGTGACCCATTTACCCTGAATCCTGTTGGAATAACAGAAATTGCTGCAGAAACTCAGCAGGTCTGACAGCACCAAGCAGAAGGTTCTGAAGAAGGGATAAAAGCATGCGATAATGTGCTGCATTAAAAATTACTACACAAAGGTAAAAACTTGAGCATTTGGGGGTAATGTATGAGCATGGATACAGGGTTGGTTAACCAACAGGAAGCAGAGGAATAAACACTGACATAAAGAAAAGAACTCTGGATGCTAGAAATTTGAAACAAAAACACAAATTGCTGCAGAAACTCAATAGGTCTGAGATCTGTGGAGAGAAAGTAGTTAACTTTTCAGGTCGAGTGACCCTTCTTCAGAACTAATTAAATACATATTTTTATTTGGTCCTCATGAAGGACACAAATGATGCCTTAAAATTCTGGGGAACCCATGATCTACTAAGAGAAAAAGTCTGACAGTACTCATAGGAAAATGGTACAGGAGAGTTGACAAATCACTAGGGTCCAATAATCTACATCACGGAGTACTTATGTGGCCCTAGAAATAGTGGAATGATTGGTGAACCATCCTTCAAGATGCTACAGAACAGTTACCATGGATTGGAGGATAGCTAATGTAACCCCACCACTCTCAAAAAAAAAGGAGATAGAGAGAAAATAGGAAATTACAGACTGGCGAGCCTGACATTATTAGTAGGGAAAATGATAGAGTCCACTTTAAAAGATTAAACAGCTGACTACTTGGGAAACAGTACCGAATCAGCATGGATTACAAATGCAAAATCATGCTTGACGAATCTAATGGAATTTTTGGAGATGTAAGTAGTAGAGTTGATGAGAGAGAACCAGTGAATGTGGTTACTCGGTTTTCAGAAGGCACTCAATAAGGGCCCAGATAAGAGATTAGCATGTAAAACTAAAGTGTAGGGAATTGGAGGTAGTGTACAAACTGAATGGAGAATTGTCAGTGAAACAGGACACAAACAGCAGCAACGGGAGTAGGCTATTTGGCCCTTCAACACTACCCCATCATTAAATAAGATCATGGCTGCTCTGTGGCCTAACTCCACATGTCTGCCTTCGGCCCATTACCTTGATACCCTTGCTTAATAAAAGTTGTCTATCACAGATTCAAATTTAACTGAATTAGCATCAAACACCATTTGAGGAAGAGTTCCAAATCACCACTACTCTGTATGTAGAAGTGCTTTCCAATGTCTCTTCTGAATAGCCTGGCCCTAATTCTCAGACTATGTCCCTGATTCTAGAATCTTCAACCAGTGGAAGCAGTTTATCTTTATCTATCTGCCTCTCCATGTTAATATCCTGAAGAAATCGATTAGATCACACGTTAAGCTTCTAAATTCTAGGAAATAAAGGCCTAGTTTGTCTCATCTCTCCTCACTACTTAGCCCCTGAAGTCCAAATATCATCCATGTAAACTTGCAGTGAACTCCCTCCAGGGCTAAAACATCTTCCCTAAGGTGTGGTGCCCTGATCTGCTCAAAGTTTAAGAAAGAACAACTAGATCATTTTCTGAGTGGCAGACAGAAACTACAGTAGTACCACAGGGCTTGGACGCAGCTATTTACAATACATATTAATTATTTAGGTGAGTTCTGCTATAGGAAGAATATTATTAAATTAAAAAGGTTGCAGAAAGGATTTAGAAGGATGTTACCGGGATTGCAGGGTTTGAGTTATAAGGACAGGCTGGGGCCTTTTATCCCTGGAGCATAGAAGGCTGAGGGGTGACCTTGAAAAATCATGAGGCATAAATAAGGTGAATAGCAAAAGTCTTTTCCCTAGGGTAAGGGAGTTCAAAACCAGAGGGCATAGGTTTAAGGGGAGAGGGGAAAGATTTAATAGGAACCTGGGGGCATCTTTTTCACACAAAGGGTAGTATGTATACGGTATGAACTGCCAAAGCAAGTGCTAGATGCAGGTTCAGTTACAACATTTAAAAGACATTTGGACAAGCACATGAATAAGAAAGATTTATAGGGATATGGGCCCTATGCAGACAAGTAGGACTTGTTTAGTTTGGAAAACCTAGTTAGCGTGGAAGAGTTTGGACTAGGGGGTCTGTTTCCATGCCGTATGGCTCTATGACTCTAATACCTCCAAGTCTGCGGAAGATACAAAGCTGGGTGGAAGGGTGAATTGTGAGGAGGATGCAGAGATGCCTCAGTGCCATTTGGACAAGTTGAGTGGGTAGGTAAATGCAGGGCAGATGATAGATAATGTGCATAAATGAAGTTATCCACTAGGTAGCAAAGTGATTGGAATAAAGATAGATTGGGAAACGGGAACATGCAATGAGACCTGGGTGGCCTTATACATCCATCGCTGAACGCATGCATAGAGGTGCAGCAGGTGGTGAAGATAAATGGTATGTTGGCCTTCATGGTGAGATGATTTGAGTACAGGGATGTCTTTCTGCAATTGTACAGGGCCTTGCTGAGACCTCATCTGAAGCAGTGTGTGCAGTTTCATCTGAGGAAGGATGTTCTGGCTATGGAGGGAGTACAAGGGTACAATGCAGGAAGGATGTTTTTGATTGCTGGGAAGTCCAGAACCAGGAGTCACAATCTAAGGAAACAGCGCAAGTCATTTAAGACTGACAGGAGGTGAAATTTCTTCACCCAGACTGTTGTAAGCCTTTGGAATTCTGACACAAAAAGTGGTTGGGCCAAAACATGAAATGGTTTCAAGGAGTTAGGCATCAAAAGAGACAGGGCTAAAGCAGGAATAGGGTATGTATTAGGATCATCAGCCACGATAATACCAAATGCCCTATCTCCTGTTCCTATTTTCTATCGGTTTGATCCCATCTGTGCTTTGAGACCATGAACTTATGGGTTAGGGATGAAATAGTCAGCCAAGGCTCTTGCCCATTGGGATAAAGTTGCCACCTGCTGGAAACGTCATTGAGTGTACGACACAGCACCAGGGTCTCCAGTGTATGCCAGTATTTATCAGATATCAGAAGAGGGCAGGTCCTCATTCAGTAGTCAGTCAGCCGCCAGTACATAATGGAAAGGAAAAATGTGTGATTGTGCAGTATACCAGAGAATGAGCAGTTGTGAACTGCACGCCTGGTAAGTGAGGAGGAGACGGAGTGGTTCACAGCAAGGAAGATGCAGCAAGCATGTTTCCCTGACAAGCAAGTCCAGAACAAGGGAACTGAGTGTCAGAACAGGAAGCAGGACAGTTAGGACTGAGATTAGGAAAACTCCGGGGATGATGAATCTTCGGAATTCCTAACCCAGTGATTGACAGTGTTAAAGGGACAGATCGGCAGATTTTTAGATGTTAAAATATCAAAGAATATGGGAATGCTGTGGGAGGTGGCACTGAGGTAGAAGATGACGAACGATCTAGCCGAATGGCAGAGCAAGACTGATAGGGTGAATGGCCTACTCCTATGTCTCTAACTAGTGAGGAAACAACATTTCTGATAAATCACCATACAGAAGATTCAACATTAAAACACAAACAAGTAATATGGGTCACACTGATTGTTTACCTCAGTTGCAATGGAGGTGATATCTTCCTCAAATATGACATGTTTGATGAGCTCTTCATGTGTGCTGATTACTTCCTGTGTGTTTACACTGTACTCAGGCTGGGCTCCAACGAGAACAATCAGCATCGACTGGCAGGCCACGTATATCTGAAAACAGGTTACATCAACTTATTATATCAATCATAATTAATGTCCTCCATTAACGTCTATTAACACCCGCTTCCCCTATCACAGGGATAACGTCCCTGCATACCATCACAGCCTTGAGATTTGGCAGAGATCAGTAACAGAATTCAGTGTGTATTTTTCTATGATTTATTTCAGCAATAAAATTTGAGTTCAGATGGCTGAAGTGTGATTCAACCAAGGAAAGTGAATCATTAAATCATATGGACAAACTGTTTAAACTTGGTTGGCATTCCTAGAAGAGGGATGGTCAGATTCTGGTGTTTAAAGGCCAAAGTTCTTCAATTGGCCACACGCAGAGAAACTAATTCCTTTGGTGGACTCCATAATCTTACAATTAGAGCGGAGTCCTTCGGTGGTAAAGTCTGGAGGTAAACCTTCACATGATCAGTAATAGCAAGTTCCAATTCTTTCCCTCAGGAGGCAGCCCAATGAAGTTCACAGGACTGTGAATGCTGGATTTTTTCTTTAAAAGCTATCAGAGAATCGGAGCAAAGGCAGTAAAAAAAATGGAGCTAACGTCCAGAACAGCTCCTACCTAACTGAATGGTAGACCAGATTGAAGGGCTGAACGGCTCCGTGGATTGTAATTGCTAAACAAAAACACGGGTACTGACAGATTATCCACTCAGCACTTCTGGCTGAAGACTGCTGTGAATGCTTCATCCTTATCTGATAACCATCTGGTGCATGTTTGAAATGAACTGCTAGAGGAAGTGGTAGATGTAGGTACAGTTACAACATTTGGACAGTAACATGGATAAGAAAGATTTAGAGGGATATGGGCCAAACAAAGGCAAGTGGAATCAGTTTAGTTTGGGGAGACTTGGTCGGCATGGACAAGTTGGACCGAAGGGTCTGTTTCCGTACTGCATAACACTATTACTCTTCCAGAACTTTATGCACTAATCTATGTGACCAGCACAGGTCAATTGGGAATTTGAATTTATATTGCATCTTTCATACCTTAAGATGTCTCGAAGCACTCTGTAGTCAATAAAGTAACTGTGAAGTGTAGCTGCGAAGGAGATATGGTAGTCAATTTGCACACAGCAAACTCCCTCAAACAGCAATTTACATTATGACCAGATAATCTGTTTTTAGTGAGGGAGAAATGGGAGCCAGAATGCAAAATGCCACCCTGACTAATCCTTCCACCTCATTAATCACTTAAAACAGCTTTTCTAAATTTTCAGTCAGGCTCCCAGAAAAAGCCTCTCCTCCCATTATTCACTACAGCCTGTCTAGGGAGCATTAATTCAATTTTGGCAGCAGCAAAAGCCAGCTGTCCAATCCTCCCTGTAAACGTGGCACAATTTTTTCAGTGTGGAGTATAGTCAAAAAAAAAAGCAGATCCAAAAATCTTTCTGACTTTTACCAGAAGAAACTTCAAAAGCTGCTACATGCTTATATTTCTCAGCTCTCTGCTCTCAAGGCCACACTATAGCCAGTCACCTGTTGGATTAAGATATTATAATTTAATGTACTTTATGGGGCATAGGTTCAAGTGGCTACCTGCAAAAGTAATATTTTATACCCACACCCTCCCTCTTATAAATTTCTCAACAATACAACCTCCAACCATGACCCGGGACACTTATGCTCTCTGTATGGATTTTTAATCAAAAGAACTTATGTATCAGGAGGAGGAGGAGGTAAGGCAGCCCCACAAAGCTACTCCACTATTCAGTAAGATATGACTGATATGACTATAATCTCATCCTGTCTACCCCGACAACCTTTCAGCCCCATGCTGAACATTAACCAACTTACCTCTTGCTTCAACATATTCAAGGTCACTGCTTCCACCACTTTTCCAAAAGGAATGTTCAATGATTCATAATTCAGAGAGGAAAACTTTCACCTCACCTCTGTTTCGTTCTAGTTTCTCCCATAAGAGGAAGTATCTGCTTCACAACTACTCGTCAGGATCTTTTATGTTTTAATTTACACTTCTAAACATCAGAAGATACATTCTCCCAGTCAGTGAGTGTGTAAACTGGACAGGGAACAGTCCCCCAAACAGCGAGATTGTAAACCGGACAGGGAATATTCTACCAGTTAGCCTGAGAGATTAAATTGGACTGGATCAAACTGGACCAGACTGGGATGACCGACAAACCCCCAGTGTAACCTGCTCAGAAACTGAGCTTTGCAATTTACTGTTCTCCCCCCAGTTGAAATTTCCATTTCAAGATTATAGGATATAATGGATAAATTTCAGTCACAAACCTGTAATGAAGTGCAGATTATACTCTCTGCCATCGCAATCTGATGACTCACTCTCTACTGCACTGCAATAATTATAAGTACAGTTGGCACATAATTTCCTTTGGCAACCTTCAGACAACATAGTTCCTTATCCAACGGTCAAAGTGTACATTTTTTCTACAAGTTGTATCTGGAAAAACATTATCAATCTGATCTTGTGGCCTCAGCATAGACTGATACAGTACAGGAGACCTTAAGGCCCATTGTGTTTTTGCCAGCTCTTTGAAAGAACTGTGTAATTGGTTCTAGTCACTCTGTCTCAGCCCTAGTCTTATAACCACCTTCCCTTCTAGTATTCATGCAACATCCTATTAAGAGTTATTATTTTATATATCCACCACTCTCTCACACAGCACATTCCAGATCAGAACTACTTGCTACTTCAAATATATTTCTTTGGATAGTGCAACTGCATAGCTGCACACAAAAAGAATCAGTTCTAATGAGCTAATTAAATGTTAACAAAAATATCAATATAAGCAAAACTCTCTCAAGATATTCTATGATCACAGATTTCTACAGACAAACTAGTCTGAACAGGAACTAAGGCACCTAATGATTTCAATTCAAAGCTTGATGTCTTATGAGGCAAATGGACTACCCAGTGCGGAAATAGAACCATGACAGCCCAGAAGGTCTCATATTCATCACCAATCACTGCTCAGTGAGAGGATCTGAGCCAAATGGTAATAGGTCGCTGAAGTGGCCCTCACTCCCCTGCGACAGTGAAGATTACCCTTCAGGGTAGGCACATCTTCACTGAGACTTTTAAGATTTTTGACAAACATATCAACCTCACCCTGTGTGACTGTGATAAATTCAGAAAGTACAAGCCAAAAACTCCAAGCAGCCAGAGTGGGAGGAGAAACGTGTTCTTGGAGAAGCGTGTACTTGGATTGGGCTTGCTACGAGGTGAAATCCTGGATTCCATGAGTCCTGGTGCACCTGGTGGTCCTGGTATTGGCTGAGCAGCAGGTTGTACCAATGCCACAGGCTCCAACTGGGTTATCAGGTCCTTTCCAAGGACTGGGAGGCCCATGCCAGCAGGTGAAGACACCCCAGGCATGTGGGACTGTTGCAGCAGCTCTAGTTCATAGAATCACAGAATCCTTACAATGTGGAAACAGGCCATTTGGCCCATCAGGTCCACACCGACCTTACGAAGAGCTTCCCACCCCGACCCACCCCCTTACCCTATCCCTGCATTTCCCATGGCTAATGCACCTAACCTACAAATCCCTGGACACCATGGGCAATTTAACATGGCCAATCCACTTAACCTGCACATCACTGGCCTGTAGGAGGAAACCCATGCAGACACAGGGAGAATGTGCAAACTCCACACAGACAGTCGCCCAATGCTGGAATCGAACCTGGGTCCCTGGCGCTGTGAGGCAGCAGTGCTAACCACTGAGCCAACATACCACCCAGTTTCACAGCAGCATCTCCACAATATGCAGCAGGCTGTGAAGACCCACCACCAATCAGGTGTGGAGCTCCCTAGCAGGTATGAGGCCGTCTGTGGGTCGGCCAATGGGAATGCGTCATGGAAGAGCAGCACCAATGGAAATGCTGCCAGAAATGAGATCGCCACTACCAGGAATACAAGGGCATCCTCCTCTTAGCATGTTACGACCAAAACCACAAAAACAAAACCATCGATGTTCAGGCAGATCAACTAAATGGGAATGTTTGACTACCATAATGGAGTTATAACCTGATCAGAGAATCTCCAAACGTTGCCATTTATAGTGGCTGGTGGTTGCAATGCAAATACTGAAACTTCTGGGACTTTGGATGGATTGGCATTACTGTAGACCTGATATGTTTGCTTTTTATTGCAACATTTGATATTTTTATTTTTAAAACTTTAGTAAAATGGAAAAGAAAATTCCTTGTTCCTGATTGTTAGCCAGGGCAGGTCATGCACACTATGAAAACTGCAAGGCAAACATATTCAAGCATTAACTTTAAACATGTACTCCTACGTTAAGAAATGCTGCTACTTAACAGCGAAGCTTGAGACTCTGCAGCCCTTAGAGCTGTTGTCACAGCTGTACCTGCTCTGTCAACATACAAGCAATTTTCTTTTGCTGTTCATTTCCATTTTTAAATATTCTACAACTTTTCAGTTTAAGTGTGCATCAAGAACATAACAGCCATTCAGCCCTTTCCAGCATTCAGTACGTATCGCAACTTCACTGCTCTGTCATTGCTCCAGGTCCCTTCACATTCAAACCTAACATTTTGTAACCTCAGTCAGAGGTTTCAGATATCTACAATGTCACTTGAAACTTATTCAACCTTCTGATTTCCACCCTACTGGCCTTTGCCTCCTAACAGGAAATGTTTGCTGTCAAAAACACTAATTTTACAGCGCAATTTAATTAATTTTTTTTATTTTTATTGTGGCCAGAATTGGCTGCCCCTTCACTCTATGTTAAGCCAGAGCTCAATGTCTCCCACATTGCTGACTGGTTCAGACTGGCCTGTGATCTGACTCCTCACTGACTGTCTTCATTCGCAGCTTTGTTTCTCATTTCTGCTGCTTCTCAGTGACATGTCATTTTGCACAGTACTGCGAATGCATCTACTTCTGCCTTTCTTAATCGCACAGTCAAGCACCCCGGCTGTCGGAGAGCCAGAGAAATTCCACTAACTGCAACATCAGGATGAAAGCTGCTGTTTTCCTGTCACTGATTCCCTCTCCTCTAAAGCCTCTCACACCAACAGTTCATACAATGGATCCATGTATGCACTCCATACCCCATCCATCACAAAGACTGTTTACTTCCATCTCAGCAACACTACACATCTCCATTGGTGCTCAAACCTTGAGCAGCTATCCACATGAAGTCCCACTATTCTCATCCTTGCTGATCGACTTATGAACTTCATATCACATTTTTCAAATCAGAATCAGACAGAATAGCACAGGACGTCATTCAGCACTTCATATTTGAGCATATATTCTGTACAAATGCTTTACATGCTGGCTTTGTGAACCTTCTCTAAGCATGCAATCCACCTCCAGCCTCTTGTGCATCTCACCCTTCCATTAGCCATCCTGTGTCCCTTCCATCATCTCAAGCCCCATCTAGAGTTCCCTTTCTAACCCTTAAGTGTGTTCTTCCCTAAGCTCCTTCAATACTCCTGACTAAACAAGCACTCCTTCAGCTTCATTCTCTAATGCCATGGGATTTGGGGAATTTCAAAACAGTCCTTCATCCAGCTCTGCTCCAATGTATAATTAGACCACGTTCGCTCGGTACATGAAATCCATCAGTTCAGCTTTGCTTCGCATCTAGTGCTCCCCTGCTCGAAATAAAAGCAATCTCAGTCTAGATAGTTCCAATGGTTCCCAATCATTTGAGGGAAAGACAATTCTAGATTTCTGCAACTTACGTGTGAAATATTCCACCCTGATTTCACTCCCAAACAGCCTAGCTCTCATTTTTAGATCATATCCCATTGTCCTCTATTTACTCCAAAGGGGAATACTTCCTCTTGATCAACCCAACTGAATCCTTTTAACAACTTAAGCACCAGATAACTCCTCAATCTGCTGAATTCCAGGGAATACAAGTTAAGATCAGGCAACCTATACTCATCATTTAACCATCTGAGTCCCGGTACCATTCAGAAGAATTAGTGCTTCTGTATGGCCAATTGTACTTATGTTCGCTACAGAAACAGTTAACATTTCAAGTCCAGAATGACTTCTTCAGAACTTCAGTTTTTCTCTTCACAGATGCTGCCAGACCTGCCAGGTTTCTCCAGAACTTTCTGCTTTATTTTAGATTTCAAGTATCTGCAGTACTTTGCTTTCATATACTCAGAACGTGCTTGCTTTGTTTTATAATGTGTACACTGCGTGAATAGCCAATTTAGAGAACTGTCCCCTCCCACTACACTTGGAGTGTTTGAATGCAGCTGAATTGCTTACACAACACAGTTCTCACAATTCTATCATTGTACTGCACTCTCTCTCACACTATCTCCCCCCCAACACACACACACACACACACACACACAGATAAGCTACAAATGCAGTAGTAATGATGTGATGTTCACATCTCAACTGCACAAAGTCCACAAACCTGGAAATCCCCATTAATGGTTCTTTCAAAATGACAAGTGCAATAAACATTGATCAATTTAATCTCAAAGCCTAACTTCTTGAAAGATACACAAGTATTGAAAATGATCTGCCAACGTGTGGAAATGCAGTAATTCAAATATTTTAAACAAACAGCTAACACGGGAAATAACATATATGACTCCGTCTCCCCAGTGTAAGGTATTGTGCTCTCAATATCAAAATACATTACACTGTTGTTAAGAGATGGAAGTGCACACAGGCTCGTTTCCCAAGTGTCAATGGCTTAATTAGAAGCATAGAAGAATTTACACAGAACTATAAGCAAATTGCCATGCAGACACCGGCCATGCACATTTATCCTCATGACTACTATTTCCAAAGTGGTAATTCAAACCACACGCTTTTGAGAGGGAGAAAGAAACTAACTGCAGACCTCTTCCTTTGGAGAAACGACAGAATTTTTGTCATCAGGAACATGGCTGGTGTGGGTGGGGTGATGAGTGAGGGAGCGGGATGAGGGATAGAGGGATGAGGGAGGTGATCAGGAATTGGGGGTGAAGGAGAGGGATCAGGAAGTGAGGATGAGGGAGGTGATCAGGAATGGGGGCAAGGGATAGAGGGGATGAGGGATAGAGGGATCAGGAATGAGGGATCGAGGGATCAGGAATGAAGATGAGGGATTGAGGGATCGAGGGATCAGGAATGAAGATGAGGGATTGAGGGATCGAGGGATCAGGAATGAAGATGAGGGATTGAGGGATCGAGGGATGAGGGATTGAGGGATGAGGGATCAGGAATGAAGATGAGCGATTGAGGGATCAAGGGATTGAGGATGAGGGATTGAGGGATCAAGGGATTGGGGATCGAGGGATCGAGGATGAGGGATCGAGGATGAGGGATCGAGGATGAGGGATCGAGGAATGAGGATGACGGATAACGGATGAGGGTAGGAGAGACAGAGAGATGATCCGCAATCTGAATTTCCAGCAGCAGCTTTTGCTCCAACGAAGTCCCCTCTCAAGCGACCGAATGCCCCCCTGCCCCCCTGCCCCCTGCCCCCTGCCCCGAGCCCACAGGCCACAGACCCTCACCCACCTGTAAAAGGACAAAAGTGACTGTCAGCCGCTTCTGGTATCTCCCGAACTCACCGACCGATATCAGGGCGCCATCTACATCCATCCCGGCGGCGACAGCACACACAGGCCCCACGCCGGCGACAGCGCCGCCCACCCGGACCCTCCCGGTATCACACCCACCCCGCCACAGCGCCGCCCACCCGGACCCCCTCCCGGTATCAAACCCACCCGGACCCCCTCCCGGTATCACACCCACCCCGCCACAGCACCGCCCACCCAGACCCTCCCGGTATCACACCCACCCGGACCCCCTTCCGGTATCACACCCACCCGGACCCCCTCCCGGTATCAAACCCACCCCGGGACAGCACCGCCCACCCGGACCCCCTCCCGGTATCAAACCCACCCCGGGACAGCACCGCCCACCCGGACCCCCTCCCGGTA
>JAHRHZ010000139.1:48288215-48304492 GCA_024137785.1 Ginglymostoma cirratum | reverse complement strand
GTTGGGGTGGAAAGTGTTGGTGAATTGGATGAACTGTTCGAGCTCCTCGTGGGAGCACGAGGCGGCGCCGATGCAGTCATCAATGTAACGGAGGAAGAGGTGGGGTTTTGGGCCAGTGTAGGTCCCATTCCTCAGATGACATGTCCATCCTTGGCCTCCTACAATGCCATAGTGATGCCACCCGAAGGCTGCAGGAACAGCAAATCATATTCAGCCTGGGAACCCTGCAGCCCAATGGCATCAATGTGGATTTCACAAGCTTCAAAATCTCCCCTCCCCCAACCGCATCCCAAAACCAGCCCAGCTCATCTCCACCTCCCTAACCTGTTTTTCCTCTCAACCCAAGCCACACCCCCATCTCCTATATACTAACATCATCCCGCCCCCTTGACCTGTCCGTCCTCCCTGGACTGACCTATCTCCTCCCTACCCCGCTACCTACACTCACCTTTACTGGCTCCATCCCCGCCTCCTCTATCCATCCTCTATCCGCCTCCCCCTCTCTCCCTATTTATTTCAGAACCCTCTTCCCCTCCCCCATTTCTGATGAAGGGTTTAGGCCCGAAACGTCAAGTTTTCCTGCTCCTATGATGCTGCTTGACCTATTTTATTTTCACCATTATGGTCCATTTGTTTTCTTCTGTAATTGTTATCCAGAAGAAACAATACTGGTTTTCAGCAAACTCAAGAATGAAGTTATTCTTTAAATAAGTTGCCAAATAAACAATCAACCACGTCTGCTTAATCCAAGCACACTTTGAAGCACAAACAAGGCAGGACAGCTCTGCAGAGATACATCATCGTTCTTTTTTCTAAGCAAAAGAGTAAGAATACCAGTCAGTCAACATGCAAATTTGGAAATCAGAATGGTTGGACGTCATTCAGTCATTTAGATTTTCGATCAACTCTATTAGCAGGCAGCTGCAGAATAATGGCCTATCTTCAGATCAGATTTCAGATGGCGAATAAGCTAGAAGCCCTGATGTTGGTGGCTTTGTCAGATTTCACAAAGTATTTCAATGAAAAATCCTTTTGCCAGTTTTGCTTTAAAATTTGTTCTAACTAACAAAAGCCACTGTCTTGTTAGACACCCATAACTGCTACCATCTAATTCTATGAACTGAAAAGAGCTGTTTTGTCCAGCAAAAGGCTCTGAATTAACGTACAGCATAGATCCTAAGGATTCTTCTTCAAAAGGGATGTTACATTAGCCATTTTCCAGTCGACTAGTATCCTCCCTGACTCCAGTTACTCCTGAAAGATCATCACCAATGCCTCTACAAATTCCTCAGCTGTCTCCTTCAGAGCCCTTGGGTGTAGTCCATCTGTCTGAATGATTTATCCACCTTCAGATCTTTCAACTTCCCCAACACAGATGTCACTACAGTGACATCTGCCCCTATGCTACCGGTCGGCACAAAATGGGCTGTTTCCGTCCTGTATGACTCTATAGTGTCTTCCTCTGTGAAAGCTGATGCCAAGTACCTATTCAGTTTCTCTGACATTTTTTGTTCCCCATTGCTACTTCTTCAGCCTCATTTTCCACCAGTTCATTGTCCATTCTTGCCTCTCTCTTACCTCTCATGTATCTAAAAAAGAAACTCATGTACTCTTCTTTCATATTACTAGCTAGCTCACCCAATTACACATTCAATTCTGCAGTTGTCTTCTGTTTCAGTCGTCATCACTTAACTACATACTAACTTAACATCTGCAAAATTTGATAGACAGCAGTGGTCCTACCACTCACTCCTGTGCAACATTATTTCTCATCTTTCACCAGTCTGAGCACCTATTTATTCCTTTTTACTGCAGTATAATAAACTGCATTTTCCTGGACTCACTGGCATTGGACATGCACGCTAGCACAAGGTTAGAAATTTACTGCCCAACATTACATGCTCACCTTTATTATTTACTTTAGCTAAGTAGTCACACTTGCCGATTATGGGTTAAATTATCACTCTACAGACTGAAATGTATAATCTAACCTGACATTCCAAGACGATACTGAGGGAAGACTGCACTGTTGGAGATATTGGGTTGAGATATTTAATTGCACCTACCTCCCCGCTCAGTATGTAACAGGTCCCACAAACCAACTTAACAGCAGGGCAGTCCTTCCATGGTCTTGGCCATGATTTAACCCTGCTTATTTGCACTTTAACTATACGTGAACCTTGTTCACGCAAATCACAATCGAGACACATCAAAACATACTTCGGGTGTAAAGCACTTTGCAACAATCTGCAGTCACATAAGGTACTACATAAATGCAAGATTTCTTTTCTGGTTCTGCCTTTAGTCTCCATACTTGTACCTCACCTTTCAACTGAATGGTAGTTTTAGTATGACCATTGCAAGTACAATGTCAGCTTTAAACTAACTGCTACATTTTACTTTTGACACCATTGGCCGTCACATCCCATCAATCTGTCTTACATTAAGTCCTGCATCAGCCAAAATTCCTATGTTTGCAATTCAGCAAAAAATTAAACCATAATTTTTCGTTTATGTTAGCACCAAACAGCCTCTGATTTCATTTCCAACTGTGTCCCAACCACCCACTCCAAGCGCAACCTTGCTATTCCAGGAGACTTGGCTTTTATTTTCACCAAATGGTTTGTACTCTTGACTTCCTGTTCCCGAACTGTAATACATATCTTCATCACCTGGACAACTACATTTTTGAATGCTGTCCTCCGAGACCACAACTGTACCAGCTGCCTTTCCAATTTAGACACAGTGCTCCTAAAGCTCCAGACTCCCAGCCAATTCTCTCTTCAACCAAAGGAAACTTCCTTTGTGCGCATACCCACTGTTATTGAGAATTCTCTCCCAAAGACAGACTTCATTCATCCCCATTCAGTCCCCCTTTGGGTTGGAAAGCTGCAGAATGGTCAGTCATTCTTAACACTTCCTGTCAGCTGTTTAGCAGTGAGCTCTCCATGTAGCTTTCAGATATGGCACCAAAAAACAAAAGAAATGAAAACTGACTTGCTTTTGATGTTATTCTGAACAACCCATAATTACAAACTACAATTTCACATGGTAGTTATGACTACAGTATCACAAACATGGTACTCACTTTCTGTTGTTCAACATTTAACCTGCTTAATTTCATGTCAATTCTAATATCTCTTAAAGAGAACGCCTAGCCACATCTCTTTGAAACAATTGTAAAAATGGATCCAGGTGAATACATGGGCAACAAAACAGGAGTTAGTACATGTCTTTAATTTTTAAAAAAAAAAGTTTTTAAATAATAAGGTCTCAATCCTGACACAGGGAGTGCTTTGAACCTACAGTTTTGAAGAGCACTTCTGGGCTCTGGTATAAATGGTTGCTTGCTGATACAAGGTTTCTCCAAGGCCCCTGGCAAGAAACAGCAAGATCAAAAGATATCAAGTTAAAAAATCACCATTGGGTGAAGTTACACCAGACATCAAGTTGAGTACAGAACAATGATTGATAGAATATTGATACAATGGGGAGGCAGTGGCCTAGTGGTACCATTGCTGGACTGTTGACCCAGCTGCCATTCTGGGGACCCAGGTTCAAATCCCACCACGGCAGATGGTGGAATTTGAATTCAATGAAGAACAAACTAGAATTAACAGCCTAATGATGAAAAACCCCATCTGGTTCACTAATGTCCTTTTAGGGACGGAAACTGCCATCCTTCCCTGGTCTGGCCTACATGTGACTCCAGACCCACAGCAATGCAGTTGACTCTGAACTGCCCTCTGGGCAATGAATGCTGCCCAGTCAGTGACACCCACATCCCGTGAATGAATAAAGAACAATATGGAGCAGAGGATATGAAAAAAGAATGAGCTCTCCATTATACCCTATCCAGATATGAAAGCACCCTGCCCCAAAAATGTTTGGGTTATTTGAGTACAGGTTTAACACATTATCGAGAAACCTCAGCCAACTTGTGTGGAGCAAATTGCTATAGAAAAAGTTTGGTCTGGCTGGCCAAGACAGCTCACTTGCTTTTTGTTCTGAATAGATCCATGCAATTCCCACTTCACATTTTCATTTGTGTTTGATTTTGAAACAATGCCCCTGTGGGGGCTGCATCCCCATTATTTATTATTGGACTCCCTGAAAAAGCCAAGAATGTTTTATTCTGTATTTTAACCCCTTGTTGGCCCTGTCCTGGGAATGTTTGGTAGGGACAGTTTCAAGGGAACTTTACTTTCCATTTATTTATTTGGTCCCATCAATCTGACTTTACGATTTATTAAGATCACAGCTGACCTGACCGTGGCCTTAACTACACTTTCCTGCCTTTCTCCATAAGTCGCAATTCCCTTGCTAATTAAAAATCTGCCCAACTTAGTCTTGAATATATTCACTGTTCCAGCCTCTAATGCTAACCAGGAAAGACAATTCCAAAGACTAACAAGTCTCAGAGATTAAATTATCTTCCAATTGTGCCCCCAGTGCTCGATTCCCAAGGAGAAAACATCCTCTCAGCATCTATCTTGTCAAGCTAAGTCAGAATCTTGTGTTTCAATAAGACTACCTCTTATTCTTCTGCACTCCAATGAGTACATAGTACAAACCCTGCATCCTAAAAATTAACCCAGTGAACATGCTCTGAACTGCTTTCCACGTAAGAATATCCATCAAGTAAGGTGACCTAACCTGTATATACTACTTTAGGCATGGTTTCACCAAAGCACTGTACAGTTAACAAGACTTCACTACTTGGACATTTCAAAATCTTTGCAATAAAGGAACACATTACAATCCTTTCTGAATTACTTGCTGCACCTTGCAGGCTAATACTTTGCGATTCTTGCAGGATATCCAGAGTCACACTGTCCCGCACCATTCTGCAGCTTGTTTCCATTTATTAGTGGCAAGGGACATCACAATGGCTCAGTAGTTAGCACTGCTGCCTCACAGCACCAGGGACCCAGGTTCAATTCCATCCTTGGTTGACTGTCTGTGTGGAGTTTGCACATTCTCATGTCTGCATGAGTTTCCTCCAGGTGTCTCCCACAGTCCAAAGATGTGCAGGTTAGGCGAATTGGCCTTGCTAAATTGTCCATAGCATCCAGGGGTGCGCAGGCTACGTGGGTTAGCCATGGGAAATGCAGGGTTGCAGGGACTGGGGGAGGATCTGGGTGGGATGCTCTTCAGAGGGTACGTTTGGACTCGATGGGCGAAATGGCCTGCTTCCACACTGTCGAGATTCTATGATTAAATTCAGCAACAGAAGCAGCCTACAAAAATTAAAACAGTGTAATTGAAAATATTAAACCAGGATGAGCCAAGAATGACATACAGAATCAGAAACAGCTGAGGGCAGAAGGTTGACCAGTAAACCATGTATCAAATTAAAAAGTGTTCTTAAAAAAAGTCAGTATAAGTGCATGTCAGTGATCACCAAACAAACAGCGACACGTAGTGATTCTGAACTGGATACGGTTCTGATGCGCTTCTGCACTGTCTCTCAGAATGAGACGTGGAACCTGCTCAAGTGGATGTAAGAGTGACCGACAGCCACTATTTGAAGACCAGGTCAGTTATCCCCAATGTCCTGGCCAATATTTATTCCTCAATCAAGTATCACAAAAATAAAACGGCACTGACAGTATCTAATTGCTGTCTGTGAAGCTGTATGCAAATCAACTATTCCAACATTATAACAGTTTGAAGGTGCTTCACTGGGTGTCAAGTATGTTTGAGACATGCAGTGGTTGTGAAAATTACCAAATAAATAAGTCTCCTTATCATTATTTCAACACAAAACTTGGAGTGACAAACAACATTGTCAACGTACAAAAAAACCATCAAGCAAGCTTTAATAAGTCAAAGGCAAAAACATGTACTATCAGAAGTAGATTTATTACAATAAAAGCTTCAAGTCTTGCACTAATTGGTACATGTATTGCAGCTCAGCTGCATTCTAGACATCAAAAGACAACCAACAACTTCAGCTATTTTGAGAACCTGATAAATAAATAGCCATATACTACACAGTGTCAACATTTACATGAATGGCAGAATTCAGAGAATACTTCACATTCAAGTTGACACACAATGGTTTCCCCAAGTACTTCATTCTAAAATTACATCAGTATATTTCATATTTAAAAATATGAAGTTAAGAAAACAAGAAAGTTAAAGGATTTACAGCATAAGCATATCCTGACCTTACTGAAGTGAAGGCAGCATTAAACTTTACAAAACTATATAAACATGCAGTCAGTGTTCAATACACTTGTATTTGAAAATACCATATATTTTGCATCTCGGCTTCAAAAATGCACAACTTTGGAAATGTGCTATCCGTAACACATGCACATAATCACAAAATACCAACATTGCAACTATCAACCCAGAAAGTCATTCCTCAAAACATTTTAAGTATGGTCTGAGTCAGGTGTGCACTTCTATGAAGAAAGTACATTTGGAATATTTGCTGACTTTGATGCTTTAAAGATAGCTCAAATTCAAGTCACTTTTAAGACCTGGAAGTATTTGTAGGATTCAAGTATTTCATATTTTCTCCTTGAAATAATCAATCTTGGTTTCTTAGCTGTCCAATTCTTCTTCGTGATGTTCCAGTTGTTAAGGATTACACTTCATGCAAAGAGTTAAGTTGATCAATGATGACTACTTTTCCTGTTAATTCTTTTTAAACTACCAGTTACGTTCATTACTTTTTGAGCCCACTGATTACAGTGAAAGTGGCACTTACTGGTTTAACTCAGAGGGATCAGTCAAGAACAGACATATGTAGGAACCACAGATTCGCAGTTTTTTTTTTGAAAAAATGAAGTATTTATAACATTTCAAACTGCATATATTCAGGTCAAGTCACACTCAGTAGAAATCTTTAGCAAAATAGTCACTTCATCCTGTAGTAATATAACTACATTGGGGTCTCTTCTTACTTCTCAGTTTCAGCGATCCATACCTGGTCTGTACAAAATAAAATTTGGTTACTACACTTTCTTTGAATAAAGTGCACATTAACACTTTCTTATAGCCCACACTAATAATTATCAGGGATGTAGAATTTTTCAAATGATTTACAGTTCTCATTTTCATCTTTCCCATTCATACATAAAACCATTCCTTCGAGGAGGGTGCAGAGCTCTACTCAAATGGTAAAAGGGATGATGACTTTGGTCACAAAGATTATAGAGTTGAAATTATTCTCCTAGGAGCACAGAAGGGTCAGTGATTTAATTTTGAACAGCTGAATCACAAGATTAATACGTCACAGCATGAATAAAAGAGAAAGTGTTTATTGACCTGTGTTTGTTTTATAAATTGGAATTACATTCTCTGAAAGGGTGGCAGAAGCCAATTCAATACCAACAAATTTTCATTCAGCTTAAATCTATGCTCCCGATCACCAACTTTTATGCCATTGCAAAGAAGTGCTCTTAACAAAATCCCTCAAGTTTGACAAGATAACGTTCTCTGCTCTAACAGAAGAAGTCCATGATTTGACAGTATTAAGTTCTATATTGGTGCATACATACAAACAAACAAAGAATCACCTGATCTGTTTTCAAATTCATACTCAATTCTGAACAGAATCTAAATTTCAACTTTGGTCACTTCAACTCATACTATATTTGGAAATAAACTGAAATATTCAACTCACTTCAATACATGCCCAAATACACTGCATGAAATCAAAATACGATGATAACAGATTAAAAGATAAAGATCTAAAGCTGTAAAGAGCTGAAAAAATTTACCTCTTTACGATAGCCTCGCTGTTTCAGTTTAAGGCTCTGTGATCGTCTGAGGTATTTCTGTTTGGCAATCTCATCGTCTGAATGAGCAGCATCATGGTCTTCCTCTGACTGCGCCTTACCATCCAGATCATCATCAAAATTATAACTCCTATCTAAAATGAAATGGCAATTCAGTAAACCTACTAACCACATTTTGCAAATGCTTTTGCACAAGTTTCTGAATGTAAAAGTCAAGTGTCTGTCAATGGACAAAGCAGGCATTGAAGTTCATTTCACTGTTTAAATTCAATTAGGAACAATGTCCAAATAAGGAAAATCATTCTACATTTGGCCTACTCTCCACATGGGGGCACCAAACACTTCAGTGCCTAGACCCCACAGTGGCTCATACAGTTGTAATCAAGGATTACAGTCTAGAATTGGAAAAACACATTTTGAAATTTCAGAAAATCTGTTCACAGAGCCCAAATACATCAGAACACACCAGAAACACATGGTGTATATCTCTCAATGTAATTAAACATCAATTATACTGTTGTCACCACCAGCAGTAGGAAATTAAAACATGTTCCTTTCTCCAGAAATGAATACACAATGATGAGATATTAAATATTTTTATGAACAGCATCAAGAGCCAAATGATCAGGAGATACAGGAATAAGAGAGAGCTTGGAACAAGGTGCCCAAAGTGAATGTTTATATTGAATACACATAATGACTAGTTATAATTATTATTGTATTGAGTAGTAGCTACAATTCACTTGATTATTTTGAAAATCAGATTTAGAATGCTTAGCAAAAGTGGAAGTTTCACTTGTGCATGATCATTCAGGATGCATTTCTACAAGTTCAGTCCTTGCAGATTGATCTTTGCACCAATGATAAAAACTACAAATCTGGTGCAAAGAACTCTTCTCTGAAGTAACATTCCTGCTTATTCTGGTTTTTGATAAGCCTCTGGGCACTTCATATAATCCCCCAATTCTGAACTTAGGCCAAACGGGCACAAATTGTGATGGCAGTGAAATAACTACAGATATACTATGAAGCATTCAGAAAACAAGTGATAACCAGGATACACATGCAACATTATAAAAAGGCAAGAAGTTCTCATTTTGAAACACAATATATTTGTGCCTTTACTATAATGGTTTCATGATGCATTTCCTATTTTCACAGCGTGAGCCTCTCTTAGTGTAGTACAAAGTGACACTTTGTCATTACATACTAACGAGTTTCTAGCTTTCAAAAAGCCACTTGCAGATTGGTAGGCGATAGAAGGAAACACTTTAGATCACTAAACATAGATAAAAGGATAGTCAATGCATCTTGTAATACTTAGTATCCACAGCCTTGCAAGAGCTGGCAATGGGATATGTGGGGTAAAGCAAGTTTCAGATTTCCAATATGGAGAAAGAAGTGCTGAGGCAAATCTGTAAAATGAAGATAAACATACACATTTCCCTAAACACATGTTTCAACTGAAGTCTGGCAGACTGCCAAACTTGCCAGATGTCAAGGCTGGGAAAGCTAGCAGTTTCCCCTTCCCTACCTCAGATCAAGATGAGAATCAAGTTAAAATTCATGCTGGCCTTGCTAAATCCTCTGGAGCATGCTCAACTGCAATGAAATACTAATTGCCATTCTAGAGATTTGTGGTCTCCAGAAGCAGGAAACAATTAATGAAAGTTAGAAAGTAAATCTTACTGTTCAAACTAGTCACAGGTCAGGAAATTGTTGAAATTCATTTGTAAAACGTGGGTGTCACGAGTAAGCCAGAAGTTCATTGTCCATCTACAAATGCCCCCAAAAAGATGGCCAGTCACCTTTTTGACGACTAAGTTACTTGTTAAGCCACGTCAGAAAGCAGTTAAGAATTAGTCACATTGCTGCACATTTGGAGTCACATATAGGCCAGATTTCCATCCTGAAATAATACTTGGGATCCATATGAGCTTTTTTTTAAAATGGTAATCCAACTGTTAGATGGGGAACATTACTTATTATAGTTTGTTATTCAAGATTTTACTTGAAATAAATTCCGGTTACTATGACAGGATTTGTATGCTAATCTCCTGACCACAGGATTACTAGCCCTGTAATATGTCATTATGCTACAGTCCACTTACTGTCAGCAGGCTCTGTGGCTTCAATCTCAGATCAAAAGATGGTGATAAGATCCATTGAATCACACTCTAAAAATGCCAGGCTGGTAAGGTGAACTCCAGCACCCCTCTCTTCGCCCAACGGATGATCCTAGAATGGTAGGCCTAACATACGATGAATGGCTGAGGATCCTGGGATTGTATTCATTAGAGTTTAGAAGGTTGAGGGCAGATCTAATAGAAACTTACAAGATAATGCATGGCTTAGAAAGGGTGGACGCTGGGAAGTTGTTTCCGTTAGGTGGGGATACTAGGACCCGTGGGCACAGCCTTAGAATTAGAGGGGGTCAATTTAGAACAGAAATGAGGAGACATTTCTTCAGCCAGAGAGTGGTGGGCCTGTGGAATTCATTGCCACGGAGCGCGGTGGAGGCCGGGACGTTAAATGTCTTCAAGGCAGAGATTGATAAATTCTTGATCTCGCAAGGAATCAAGGGCTACGGGGAGAGTGCGGGTAAGTGGAGTCGAAATGCCCATCAGCCATGATTAAAATGGCGGAATGGACTCGATGGGCCGAATGGCCTTACTTCCACTCCTATGTCTTATGGTCTTAACTTCCCCATTTTCCAAAACAATCCTGGCATGTTACATCCACGTTACAACTGCAGCCCAGTTTCAGAGTTTACTTTCCAGAAAATTTACACGCTGTACTACATAGCTGATAACTTCAACATTTACATTTAAGTCGCTGCAGTATTTTTGTTAAACTACTTACTAGAATCATCTTTCAAATGTTTCACCTTCCTTCTGGTATCTGCAGCAACATCGATGGACCGATGTCCCACTGGTTCATCGCCTTGTATTGCTGTTAAATCATGCATACTCAAACTTCTCAGTCTATCTGTGATTGCACCTTGACTCTACACAGAACAACAAAAATCAGAAATCATAAACCTTCATTTTTCATCAAACACATTCAATGTTTAACAATTGCTGTACTATAGTTAGAGATTTCAAAAAGTCTCCCTTCAGCTTTAAAGGATACACGCACAAAGTGTGCTGTGGCACCAAGTCAGAGGTCAGGAAAGTGTCAGGTTTAATCTCAGATCTAGAATACGTAATGTCAGCTGGGGCTATACATGAGACCACCACAGTCAGACAAATTAAAAATCTAAAGCTATCAACTGTCATCCAGTGACCAGTCAAAGTGTGCTGACTGAGATGAGTCTCACCATAGTGAAGTAGCCACCTGTAACAATGCCCAAGCTCTCTCATGAACCACGCTCATTTTAACAAGGGGATAACTGCAACCGCCGTAAGAGTGCTTCAAACATTGGTCACCCTTTTGAACACCAGAGATCCATGAACACACTGAGGAGGAATGCCTACCCCTTCCCTCCTAAGGGCTCGTCTCATCTCAGAAATCAAAGACTGCAGCGCAGTTTCAACATCACAAATGGAGAACACTGAAAAGTCTTACTTTTCTACAAAAGGTTGATACATAAGCTAAACCAGATGATAATGGACACTACTAAATCAAGGAAAAAGATAAATACAAAGAAAAATACTCCGAAAAGAAAGCAACTAATTTACATGCGGTACTGTCAAAGTCCTGTTTTTTCGTAAGCACTGTTAAAAGCAACACTTACAGATAAAAAAGCTGTATATTATTACAAGCTAACTATTACTGGCACAACCACATAATGACATTTAAGCAACGGGACAGAACTGTATTCTCCAGAGTAAGCACGAGCAAGAGTTTGAAAATAATTTAGCATGTTTTAAGTGGGAAACTACAAATTTTGTTTTGCATATAATTAGTATGTCAAAATCAATTCCAAAATTGCTCAAACAATGGAAGTCCAAACCAAAAATCAACAATGACTAACAAGGAGTTGTTTTTTCTTTCAGTCAGAATGTTTCGGCAAGTTAACAACTGTGGCAATCAGAAGACGACCCCTTTCCAACTGAAAATTCAATTTGTATGAAGATTTGTTCAATTTTCATTCCGTAACCAATTGCCTCAATGTTAATTATAGAAGAACCCAACCCCAATATCCCCACTTTAATTTTCAGATTGACTTACAGTGCGATGTTTTTAAATCTGCTTGAATCCCAAAAGACACCAAATGAAGAATATGTAGCAATATTAAAAGGACAATACACATTGAAGTTGCAAGGCTACTGATGAGGAATACATGCTGCTTGTAGCTTTAAAAGCCAGCATTACAATTCCAGTTACTGGAATTTTCCCAATGGTAACAAACATTCTAATTTAAGGCTAAAAAGGTAATTAGTGCCAGTCAACCATATCTTAGAAAAATAAGTACAGCAGCAATTATCCATGTCAAACAACTTATGCCAATAGTCTTATTACCTCAACTTGAATGGCCCAGTACAACAGCAGAAAGCTGAGCAACAATCCTGAAGACAGTTTGCGAATACAGGCAAGAGAAAGCAATATCACAGTTAGAATAAAAGACAGAAGGGAAACTACAAGCTAGGCAAGAACATAAAATTAAATCTATAAAACTGTTGGTGCAGAATTAAAATACAATGGAAATAAGCCATGTTTTTAATATATGCATCAACCTCTGTATATTAAAGTATTTGGAGGCTTAATAAAGGCAAACTTTAAGATAGCCTAACATTGAAAAAGTAAACCTAAAATATCTGATGAGGCATGTGGTGCATTTTAGGAGGATCTGTGCACAAAATTGAGAAACATCACCTTCTGTTTTCTCCTTATTTGCATACAACCTTTGACGCAAACTAACACAGATGTACTACCCATGTTCCCTCTTTCATTTCTTGCACACACACCTTAGAACTTTGAAAAATAAATCTTACAGGATAAACACAGGATGCTCTTAATTCAGTCTGAAAGCAGGACAGGATAAATTCCGTAGAGGGCCTAGAACAATGTCATGTTCAGATATTAAAATACTACGTGAATTTGATTTAATAGAAATCTTCAACTTCAGCAATTTTCAACAAGGGCACAATACTTGCCTTCACTGCAGCAGACACAGCTGCAGTTGCAGCAAAGTTTAGACCTTGCTTTCCAAACTTCACCATAGTATCATAGCTTCGATCTTTGGCTTGACTAATATAGTCATCAATTTCCTGTAACAAAAAAAATGAACACTATAACAGTCATTAAATATTCACTTAAAAATTAAACAACACTATCTCTCACACCGAGATGGATAATAGCTCAAGTGACCATATCCCTCATTGTGTGAGAAAGTTTTCAAAATCAAAACATAACTGTTTAAATTTTTGTTAAATACTAAGACAGAATTTAAACTTATTCAATTAGTTTTGCAACTGTGAACATGCCAAAGCTCCCCGTAACTAATTTGCAAACAGGAAAGTCCAAATAGCAATTATACAGGTAATCAGATAATCAACAGACCAACAGATACAAGTTAAAATGCCCCTTCTTTTTGATATCACTTTTTATGTCCACCTGGGAGGGAATACATGTCCAGAATTTAAAATCTCATCTGAAGAACTACACGATTGACACTGTAGTAATCCTTCAGCACTTACTGTCTATTTATTAGAACAGTCATGTGTGACTATATCTAGGCTCCTTCCATCTCCCAGCTCAATCTGCCATTAACGGGCAACACCACAGAGGTCTTCAGAGGAAATCAAATAAATCATACTTGTGCATTCAGGTGTACCTTGAGGTTGGGCCTGAGAAGTAGCTTAATCTGCAGCCAGTCATTCCATACTTTACACATCCCCAAACTCGACAAGTGTAACATTGTCCTCACAGACGACAAATATAGTCTCAAACAGAGACTGCGGCCACTCCATTAAGTCATCACTCATCGCAGATCAGCCAAACCTTTCTTACGCACAGTATTTCAAATTATGCTAATTGATAAGCTCGCAAAGATCAATTAGAACAGTTAAAAAATGAAAATTTGTTTTCCATTCTTAATTGCACTGCAATTTTCCCATTGCAAGTTTTCAGTTAAATATATGTTGCCACCAAGAGCACAATTGACTGGTAAGATAAAACCAGACAACACAAAGCAATCCAGACAGGATGGGCAGAATGGCCTCTACCTACACTGTAACGATTCTGTAATTCTATGAAGAGCAAACAAGACTCAAAAGTTTTATTTCACAAAATTGCAACTGATGTTTCTTATTACACTATGGCGCATCTTCAGTTTGTGCATCATGTACTCCAAATCAATAACAGTCCAGATAAAACTACCAATTTAAACTGCTTTCACTAACATGCTGTAGTTAGAATGGGGATCAATTAAAAATGGACATTACGCATAGACTTGGCAGCAAGTGAAATACTTACCCGTTCACGTGAGGACAGAAGAGGATGCAGGAACTTTCTGTAAAGTAAACTTGCACCTCGAGTGTATGGGGATAGCAACCAGATAACAAATGCCACTTTAAGTTCGTAGTACAGCGGAAGCCTGCAAACCAACAGTAACAAATATCAAGCTAAATGTAAACTCAGAAGTCAATTATGCTCGGTATTTAGATGCAAACAAAACTAGAGTCATCTTAGTTCATTTCTTGGTGGCTTACCCCATGCTTGTTCATTTTACAAAACACAGCTGCAGTTGCCAGGTTGACAAGTTAAAGTACATTTTCCACAAATTGCATGTGCAATTTCAGTTTCACACAACTTTGTCTTCTATTCCCTCACCAGATTCCAGAAGCATGTTACAAAAATGGAAATACAAATTGAGTGCAAATTTTTAGAAAGAGAACTTGGAGATAAAATCACATTGGGAGAATCCTCATTATTCTTTGAGGCACACACCTGTCTTAAAACAGAGATTAATATGGCCTTAGCTCAGTTTCTGAAAGACATTCGCTGGTGGCCACCCATGCAGCATCACTAGGCCTCAGCTAGTTACAGCCTATATTTGTAACCGGTATCAAAGGTCTGAGAGTAACTGAACCAAATCTGATGATGATGCAACTGATTACATAACCGACAGGAAAAGAGTACCAGTTTACAATGAGTATGTGAAGACAGGGGTCTTAAGGTCACTACAGAATATTTTTTTGAGAACCTGTGTATAGGTATAAATGAAGGAGTGTTACAGTACACAAGGAATTAAAGGGTCTTATTCTATCCTATGGAATCAGAGTGTGTAGAGCATTTGTCCTGTTTTAGCTAATGCCATGCAAAGAATACAGCAAAACATTTCTCTGTGCATGCATTGCAAGAATGGTTTACAATACAACATGGGCAGTAATCAACTATACTAGGGGAACACAAAGATAAACTTCACCGGAGAAAGGGCACAGTAATTTCTGCCGCCAGTGAACAGCAGACAAGTTCAGATAGTATTGTATGGAAGGGATATGAAACACCCTAGCTAACGGACGTCTGCTTCAAGGATATCCCATAAGCAGTCAAAGCGACAACTGCAACAATCTCTGGAGGAAGACGGTGCTGTTTCCAGCAAAATGGAGAAGGCATCTGGAAACTGTTTTTTCTAAACCATGGAACCAATGGGAGCCATGTTTTTGATGGATTACTGTGAATAATCAACTCCTACAAATGGGTCCCAAGCATCATTAACATTCAGATTCCAAGTCGGCTTGTTAACCTCACCAATTCAGAAAATATTTCTCATGAGCAATTAAATTGCCACTACCTAAAATTCAATGAATTCAATTATCACAGAATCAAATTAAGATCCTAGGTCAGGATGATAAGCAAACAATTAAGTTTTTAATGTTTCTTGAATCACTGCACTGTCCGCAGCCCACATGGAGCTGTTAATATCTTAAATACCCGAATACACAGCAGCATCTGAGCTCCTTTATTACGTTCATGGGATGTGACCACCATTGGCAAGGCTAGTCTTAATTGCAAATCCCTAAAAGCTGTCGATTACGTGATGTTAAGCTGTCTTCTTGAACACAAGTCCACAGTGGGGCATGTACAACCATAGTGCCACTCAGAAGGGAGCTCCAGGATTTTAATGCTGTAGAAATGGCAACGTTGCTAGTTCGAGATAGCTTGGAGGGGAATTTGCAGGTGGCTATGCTCTGCACATCTGCTGCATGTGTCCTTCCAAGTGAGAGTGATCACGTTTAGAAAATGGTGTGAAAGAACCTTGGTTGGTGAGTTGTTGCAGTACATTCTTCAGATAGCACACACTGTTGCTACTGCATCTGTGATGAAGACAGTGAACGGTGTAAGTAGTGGATGAGGTGCCACTATGAGTGGTTTTCCTGGATGATTCACGCTCTAACCTAAACTAAGCAAATCATCCAAGTGTTTCAACTCCACGCAAGCTAGACTCTCACACTGGGTGCAGCTTCCCACCAGTGTTTTGAGAAGAGGGAGGGAGGGAGAGAGAGAGAGAGAGAGAGAGAGAGAGAGAGCGAGAGAGCGAGAGAGCGAGAGAGCGAGAGAGCGAGAGAGCGAGAG
>JAHRHZ010000139.1:48271720-48285325 GCA_024137785.1 Ginglymostoma cirratum | reverse complement strand
TCCTCCCTGGACTGACCTATCTCCTCCCTACCCCCCTACCTACACTCACCTTTACTGACTCCATCCCCGCCTCTTCGACTTGTCTGCCTCCTCTCCACCTATCCTCTCCTCTATCCATCTTCTATCCGCCTCCCCCTCTCTCCCTATTTATTTCAGAACCCTCTTCCCCTCCCCCATTTCTGATGAAGGGTTTAGGCCCGAAACGTCGAGTTTTCCTGCTCCTATGATGCTGCTTGACCTGCTGTGTTCATCCAGCCCCATGCTTGTTATCTAGGATAGAAAAGATAGTTTGTCTTGAACATTAGATCTAACCTAGCTTAAAGTAATTTGCTGAATTCTGCAAGACTGTAAAACAATCAAGAAATTCAAAATGAGGGATACTTAACTCCAAAGATTACAGAATACACAGCAGATTACATTGTCATGGAGATAGGTAGAAGTTAAGAAGCTTCTCTGGTTTTATGTTATTTGGGGGTGTATTTTCTGGAAGATATTAATTGGCTGAAGATTGTCAAATGCAAATGGTTTTAATGTAGAGGAACGATGAATAGCTTAAAGTTCAGTTTTCATTTCTATAGCACATCAAGGATGACGAGACAATTTTACTTTGATTTCAGTTTTTAATGTGGTGATGAGGTGTCTGGAAATTTCTTGAAATGCATTTTAATTAGGTGGTTAAACCTTTGAGATGAACAATTCATTAGAAAAGGGCAGTCTCTAGAAAGTTAAGAGGTGTTGCGTATTGTCAGGACTTGAGAAACACAAAGTCAGAACCATCCTCAAGGTGACAGGCCATGTGCAGGTTCAGAGACAAGCTGCTGTTCTTAAAAGCAGAATTTGTTAGTTTAGCAGTTTCCTAGTACTTTTGGCTACGAGTAACTCCTGAATGACTTAGGAATCAGTAAGAAACAATGGTCAATAAGCAGAAAGCTGTTGAGATATCAGAAATCAAAATATTGTCTAAGGCTGTTGACAATTAGTTTAAAAGAATGCATGTTAAGAAATAAGTGAACTGAGAAAGCAGGTCTCTACACCATCCAAAGAAAACAGCTTGCCAAAAAGTAACCAATTACAGCTAAACAACAGGTTTTCGTATGCTGAGAAGGATGTCCTGAGGTTTGACAGTGATTAAAGTTTCGGGGAAACAGCTGAATCTCTCTTTCTGCTATTTGTAATAAGACTGTTTCAAATAATCCTTGCACAGTGTATCAGTTTATTTCCTGTTGTGTAATAGAAGTCTATATTCTATTGTTGAAATTTTGTGGTTAGCCTTTCGTGAATCTGTTGAGCGACTGACTACCACAGCAAACTTTAAAGAAACAAAACTTATGGTTAACCAAACCAGATCTCTCACTCTGGGAATTCTGAGGAAGAGTCATCGGACCTAAAACGTTAACTCTCATTCTTTTTCACAGATGCTGCCAGACTTGCTGAGCTTTTCCAGTAACTTCTGTTTTTGTCTCTCACTCTGGGATCTCTCTCTGTATGCAGTATTACCATCAGCTGGGAGCACAAGAGTTGCGGTATGGAGATGGGAGAGTGCTTCAGAAGTTATTTCAGGCAGCATCAACACTGGGTAATTCTGGATTAAGCAAGAGTGCCAGGGATTTTGGTCTTTGGAGAAAGGATTAAAGCACCAAGGTCTGAGCAGTCACTCAGACAAAGCAGATTTTGAGGGAGTTCCAAAGTCAATCTTTGAAAGTAAAGTATTGGATTCCCTAGTAAAAGAATATTTGTGTTACATAAATTCTGGTGCTTTAGGTGGTAAAGTTTATTTTGCTTGTTCAAAACTAAGGAATTTCTTACTAAATACTAAGACATCAAACACTGTCATCTGGAACAAAAATAAATTGCCAGTCCTCAGTCAAAGCCTGTCAAATTTCTCAGTCTTAGAATCATAAATACAGCCCATCAACTTAACACTGACCCTCTCAAGAACATCCCACCAAGACCCACACCCCTAACCTATCCCTGTAAGTCTGCATTTCCCATGGCCTATCCACCTAACCGGCACATCTTTGGACTCGAGGAGGTCACCAGTGTATCTGGGGAAAACCCATGCAGACACAGGGAGAATGTACAAACTCCACGGGTGAGATCCAACCCGGGTCCCTAGCGCTGAGAGGCAGCATTGCAAACCACTGAGACACTGTGCCGCCCCAGAGCATAAAATTTTTATATCAACCAGTTATCACTTTGAAATCGATCAACACAATTTAAATTCTTACCAAGATACCATCAGATCTGCAAAAGTTTCAAGTACAGTGTAAAGAGCAAATACAATCCAGTACATCATCCAACGAACCTGGAAGAAGGAAATGCAGAACAAAGATTAAAATAGTCATCAGGTCAGTTTAAATTAGCAAGGTAACAGCAAATTGCAGAACTATTTTGCTTTTTTTTTTCAGTGGATGGGGGTCCATGTTACTCCACATAGAATTCACTTCAATGCAGCAATGCGGGCAAGTACAGAGAAAATCGAGATGCATCCAAATTAATTGTTAGGTCAGAAGAAAAAAAAAAGAGATTAAACCCATCATGACTGCTTATGCACAATCTAGTGTCTAGTTTCAGCAGTTTTCCAATACTGAAAGAACAGTGAGCAGTAGCAGTAATACAGACACAGGGGAATAAAATAATAAAGAACTGTGAATGCTGGTGATTAGAAGCAAAAACAGAAATTGCTGGAGAAATTCAGCAGGTCTGGCAGCATCCGTACATCTGATGAGTCACCGGGCTCAAAACGTTAACTCTGCTTTCATTCCACAGACTCTGCCAGACCGGCTGTGTTTCCCCAGCAATTTTTGTTTTTGTTTTGGACAGAGAGGAAGCCATCAGCAATGGCAAAACAATCTTTACCCTATCCACCATTTTTAACCATATAATTATCGCTTATTTTAAAGAACCACAGAACTAGTTCGAGACACACAGATTATCAAGCTGTGAAATAACATGCAGGCAAAAAGGATTTGGGCAATTAAATAGCAACATTTCCTGTTAGCAAATCAGAACTTAACGTTCAACTGGGTGCTTGTAGATGCTGATATGTATCAAGGCACTTGCAGGTTTGTTCAAGATAACACATTCCAACGTACATCTCAATACTGCAATTTACTGGGGTCAAGCTGGGGCTGGCGGGGTTTGGGAGGAAGACAGAAAGAAGGTGGAGACGGGAAGAGATGCTGCTGCTGCACTCGGTGCTCCATATGAGCCTAGAACGCAACTGTGAACTATGCTGCACAAACAATTATACAGCCATCAGAATACCTGGCCCAACATCTTAAACTCCACAACTTGAACAAGGAATTTCAATGTTAGTTCTTAGAAGTTTGCATTGGAACTAAGTTGAATCCCTCTTAGCAATTAACAACTTTGAGTTAAAGTGAGTGGAATAAAATGCACGCGTGCCAAATCAAAATTACTGCCACAAAAAGCTATATTAGACTTCAAATGAACTTTGCATGAACTTGGCCATCTGTTTCTCTCATGCTACTGTTACAATAATGGTCTAGCTCAACACTAGTGCCTGGTTAGTGCTAGCCTTTGTGGCAAGAAGCTGGAAAAGCCAGCAAAATCTTACAAATAGGGCCTGTGGGTCCTTCCTCTTCTCCAAGTGTCCAAATATTTGTTGTTGAAATGGTACAAAGCATTGCACACAAAACATCAACCTAAAATCATTTACAGATTCCGAAAGTGCTACTGAACATTTGTTGCCCTTACACATTTTTTAGCTTTTTTTAAACAAGGTTTCATAGACTTTAGCACACAGACATAGGGACGCTTTAAAACGTTAAATATAGGGGTCTGACAGCAATTGGATATATAGTATATTGCTTAAGGTATGTACATTCATTTACATGTCAAATGTGAAATCAGATTGGATGGCAAATTAGTTTGCATTGTGCTGAGCACTGTTGTACAGGCGCAATGTCAAACTAACTGCAACACCCCTGCCATGGTACAAACGTGTAGTGGAAAATAGTAAAACAGCACAGTTTTTTTTTAAATGTAGTGACAATGATAATGAAGGAAAGTATAACGAATAATTTGTATAAGATCAAGATTCCAAAATAAGCCCGGGAGTCAAGTTGCCACATAGTCTGTCAGGGTCCAGCTGGTTCAGCTGAATGTCGCAAACCAGCTGTCCAATGTGATGCTAACAGCACAGATTCACTTGCAGCACTGGCTGAAATCAGCAAAAAAGACATCATCTTATCGACTGAGACATGGTGGCCCTCAGGCTAAACTCACCACCAGCTGTGTCAAATGAGACAGCAGTTTATGGTCCTCTGGCAACTTGCATGGTTTCATTTGAAGGCAACATTAGCAAAGACAAGTGTCCCCCCACCCCCACCTTGGAATACAGCCACAGAATTCTTCACATCCACTGAAGGAGGCAGGCAGCACCTCAGTTTAAAGTCTCATTCAAATCTCTGTGGATTCCTTCAGCACTGCAAAGTGCCAACTGACAGGATAACGTTTATGTCTTTGGATTGTACTTAGACTCAGAGCCTTCTCAAAGTGAGACTACTGTGACTGACATAACTAATTGAACCATCATTCAGAAGGGAAGCTCTAGCATCACTAACATCTTTGATTTCTCTGTGGAAATAACTAACAGACTGCATTGATGCCTACGAGTAGATGCATTCTCATTTGCACAAGACTTTTCATAAAAACACCAAAGCCTCATAAGCAAGTTCAGCTGTGGAAATTCAGGTTCAACCACAGAATGAACAACAGACTAAGGAATGGTAAGCACATATTGGAGATTTGTGTCAGAAGGTGGAGAAGGCTTGAGTGAAGTATTTCAGAGGTCACTGTTGGATCAACAAGAGTTTCTAATTTAGATGAATGATCCAGATTCAGAAATTCAGCACAATGACCTGATTTATTTTGTTCATGATCCAAACTGGGACAGTCAGTAGCATCATGGGCAATCACTCAGATTCCAACACAGGTTGGATTCAATATTCAGTGTGGAGTTTTTAAAAGACAAGTTTGTCAGGGAGAATTGGAATCAGGGCAGGACTCTCAGCAGACCCAAGAGTTTATTTACTCAGCAAACGAAACCAAATCTTCTGAAAAAGACTATTTTAGAATAAAAAGTTTCTACAAGCTGCAAACAAAAACACGTGCGGCAAAGCTGCAATTTGTCCACAATAAAAACATTAATTGTTCTCATCATATTCAATAGTAGAAGTTATACAAAAGAAATTCTACGCACAATCAACAGCACTTATAGTTTTGCCGCCCCCAGATGCAAATAACAGGGCAACTATGTTTCTCTGAAACTGTTGGAAATAGCCACAGTATTGTCTGCTACAGCAGAAGATGAAGTTTAATTAAGACAATACTATGCTGAATAATAAGAAGTCAAACTCAGGTCAAACTACGTCATGAGCACTCCATCTTGCTCTGGTCCAGGAAACAAGGGAGACATTCAGGTTCTAGATGCAGTGATTAAAAAAGCCACAATCCCAATCTTTGTGTCAAGATTCAGAGTTTGAAGAAAAGAAAGATGAAAGCTTTCAGCATAACTGTCAACTGTAATTATCATGATCTCACTTGATATCTTCAGTTTTTACCTTTTTTGTTTCTTATTCAAGGACAGTGCAACTCAAACATTCTAAGCTAGAATATTACATACAAGATAAATACAGAACAACTTGTTCGCTTTTGTTCAATAGCCTATGCGCCATGTCTGAAAGCCTGATAATGTCTGTTACTTCAATGCAACCATTAGTCCACTTGCTATAAAAGGTTTGCAAAAGGGTCAACGTTAACTCTGTTTTTTCCTTCACAGATGCTGCCACACCTGCTGAGCTTATCCAGCAACTTTGTTTCTGTTCCTGATTTACAACATCCACAGATCTTTTGGTTTTTGCTTTAAAAAGGAGGAATGCTTCCATTAAAAACAAATCTGGCACAGGTTTATCTCTGGCACAGGAACATGCAGCATTCTGTTAGCGCCATCAATGTGGAAATGAAGCACCAGTAATACTGTGGGAAACAGAAACTGCGATTGTTCTTGCTAATCGTTGTCCAAACATGGGTGGAATTAGTTGCAAGACATCAGTGGGTGGACAGTGCTTACCCCAAGACACATCTTCATCTTTTACCTCAAGATCCTGCATTTTTCTTTTGTGGAAAGCCAAAAAAAGAGTTGGCCATTTACTTTCAGAACTTAAAAACTGCTATGTTCAAGATGAGGGGCACAATTCTGGTGTTACTTCTTGTTATAACCTAATACACTAAAAGTTTGTTGGGAAGATATTAACAAATATTTAATAAATTTACTACCCTTAATCCTCATTCATACATTCAGATCAATAACTGTCAATTGGTTGTGCCCATAGGTACAAGAATATGCACCATTACACACCTGATACTCAACTTCAGCATTTCAATGCATTATACATTCATAATTTTACGTTTTTCTATGGCTTAAAAAAATGTTTTTCAACTCTTATGAACAGTCAGCAGGTGGTGTGAGAGCACACTACCTGACTTAAATAAAAGTAAGGGAACTTGTCTCAAGAGGGAAGCAACTGGGGCAAAATAACGCTGCAGCAGTGCTCATTTGCAGTGTACGTTGACACATACAGGTCACAGCAACCTAAATTTTACTTCCAATTTAGATTTTCTAAAAGACGTTTTTCCAATACCTTATGTAGCTTGCAAGATTTCATTATTTCAAACACAAATAGGAAAGAAAACACACATGATCCTCGACGCTGCAAAGAAAATAAAAGTAGTTAACCTATTTTTGAACCTCTGTTCCTGTTTGGTAGACAAAACAAAGGAGTTAATCTGTAAATGCGAATTGCCTGAGCGGCAACAGATATAACTCAACAGTTAATCTAAAATGTCCTTCCCAGATGCTACTTGACCTGTTATCACCAGAATTTTGTTTTTATTTCAGATTTTCAGCACCTGTAGAATTTTGCTTTTGGACAATCACAGGTTATCTATTAACTGTGGTGATACAATACTGGCTAGGTAACTGAAGGAACAGCCTGTTCTCCAAATAGTGGAGGATCTTTTGCAAGCAGATAGGGGCTTTCTCTCAAATTTGTTTGCATCACAAAATAACAAATAAGGAATTGGACTCATCCTGGGCACATCTTTACAAAAACTATTGACTGAAGACATGTACCTTTAATTCCAAGCAAAAAAGGAGAAAATTCTGGATAAATAGCTACATTGAAACATATTCATAAGCTTTGGTTGCCACGAACAGGAAAACTCAAACAGCAACCCGATAACAAAGATTACCTTGGATCCAGAGGCAAAGTTTGCAATTATTTAATGTCTGAGGAATGTCGTTTTTAAAATGTTTCAAAATGACGTAAGTTTATGACTTTAAGGGATCAGTTGCGAATTTTTGCTATGAAATGCTGATCCACATGACCTGGCAACCCATTACAGGCAAGCGATACCTACAGAAAACAAGTTCAGTACAGAGCTGATGTGTCTCAAAGAATTCACGTGAGAAGCAAAGCAACCCACTGCCTGGACCGTAGAGGAACAGAGCCCCTGACCTTGAACACCCTTACCAGATGCCTGACCTGCCAATTCCCAGGACTGTTATGGAAGGCTGCCTTCAACCTACTGCAGCAAGACCTGCTAACTGACTCTTGTTTCCATGAACTTCAGCGACAATGACTCCCTGAAGACTTGGGGTCACGGCTGCCTTCTTGTTACACATGCAACGTGTTTTCAAGTAAGCTGCTGGCACACGATGGAGGTATGAGACTGATGTAGCACACTCCATTCTGTAACATGTGCACCTGCTATGTTGAGGACTGTGATCACCAGATGCGTATGTTGGACAGCAATAAGGAAAGCAGAATTCAAGAAGGCTTTAAGGAAGCAATGTACAAAGTGAGCAACAAGGAACCAAAACCCAAAAATGGTATGAATAGATGAGGCTTGCAAAGAAGCAGAAGCAATAGCCAACACACAGCTTGTATATCAAGTCATCTTTGTTGGCCAAAAAAAAAATGCCATCAGGATTGACATGACCCAAGGAACTGCATTTTTGTTTACAGACATGCCTTGTTGATGGCCCCCAGTGACCTCAGATCAAATACAGCAGCTGACGAACACAACTGAAGTGATGAAACAATTGAGCGGGAAATTAAAAGATCCTGCGTACAACCGGGTCAGAATCAAACAACTCTAGAATTGCCTGTGGTATCACATGTATATAAAATGATACAAGTAGTTGTTTTTCTTTTAAAAAAAAGGCTGTGACTACTCACACCCAGGACATGTGCACTAGCTGTGATAAATCAAACGTATTTTGAACATGTGACGAATAGCTGCCAAACCACTAAAAATGAATGCATAGTAGATTTCCTCCCCCCTCCCTCAACCAAAGTACTTCAAAATCTGCTTTAGACACAGACCGGAAACATGGATGCAAGCATGCGCAGTCAGCAAATGTTAATTGGATCACTGTTGTCAGCAAATGATCCTGTTTTTTTAAATGCTCTCTGGTGATGGACTAATTCAAGCAAAATTATCTTTTTACCCAAAGTATCATTAGCCTTAATTAATTTTTCAACATGCTGATTCTGTTAGTAATTAGAAATGATGGAGTAAAACAAAGAATTGTAAATGATGCAAATCTGAAACAAACAAAAACAAAAGTGCTGGAGAAACTCTGAAGGTGTGGCAACATCTGTGGAGAGAAAAAATTAACCTTTAGAGTTAGCTGACCCTTTCGGAGAACAAAAAGTGATTAATTTTTAGATTTTTTTTCATAAGCTGGGTGCATCATTCAATAGATTCTATTTAGTTACCTGTCCCCCTGATGATCATAAAGGGATGCATCAGAACACTGACTTTTTAAGATTTGGATTTAGTCTGTATTTTGCACAATGCTGATCAGGCCTTATCACAAGAGTGATCTAATTGAGGGAAGATCATAGAAGTGGGAAAATAGATGTGACTGAATATGGAGAAGTTAAATTACGATGAATGGTAAAATAAATCAAGCTTTTTTTAAAAAACAGTGGGGGCAGCTATGAGGCAGTTTCCTTAAAGCTGAAGAAAAAGAAAGAGGGTAAACCAGGCAAGTTAATTATTGCAGTGAAATGGACCATGCATCAGACAAGGGAGGAGAGAAAAGGGAGGGGTAGGGGAAGACAGAGGGGGAGACGGAGAGAGGGGGTGGGGGTGGAAAAATGGCACGAGAGAGAGAGTGGGAAAGAAAGATGGAAGAGAAAAAAAGAGGAATGGAGGGAGGAAGGGAGACAGACAGACACATGGATAAACATCCTGCCCAGAAAAACAGACATGGAAAAGATTTTGAAAGCAACTAGTAAGACCAAAGCCAGAACATCCTTCCTCAGATTAGGAGAACAAAATTGCATACAATACACCAAATGTAGTTTTACCAAAGCTCAGTAAACCTGCAAGAGATCCCTAATCATGTAAACTGATTCCTCTTGCTGTGAAGGTCAACATGCCACTTGCTGCCTTCACTGCCTGCCACACCTGCGTATTTACTTTCACATGGTGCACATAGACAATCCTGTCTTCTCTCTTTTCCCCATATATTGCCATTCAGATAATAATCTGCCTCGTTATTTTTGCAACATGTACATAAATGTGAGAATATCCACATTATAATTCATCTGCCATGCAGTTGCCCATGAACTCAACTCGTCCAAATCATATTCGAAGCATCTCTGCATCCTCCACAGCTCACCCTCCCACTCGATTTGGTGTTGTCTGAAAAGTTGAGGTATTACATATAGTTGCCTCATCTAAATCATTAACAGATATTGTGAATAGCAGGGGACCAAGCACTGATCCCCCTGGTACCCTACTAGTCACTGGATTCCACGCTGAAAAACATCTGCTTATTCTTTGTGACTGGAACCAAGTGGAACTCATTGACTGAAATCATCAGCCAATCAGGAAGCCCTGGCTGACCAATATAAACAAGGATCGGGTCCCTCATGGTGGAGTGGTAGTGCTCTTACCCCTGAAATGAGAGACTTGGGTTCAAGTCCCATTTGCTCCAGAGATGGGTAATAACATCTCTGAATAGCCTGATTAGTATAAACAAGGGATTTAAAATCTCCTCAGTTCAGAGGACTGACTCCGAGTTGGCTGGCCACAGCCAGTATACTACGCACAAGTAAATAAAGGGTGACTTGGTACCAGCCTCTGTGCAGTTATTTCATTCTAATCTTTGTTTCCTGACCTGCCAACTAGTTCGCCATCCTTTTCAGCACACTGCCCTCAATTCCATGCACGTTAATTTTACAGGGAAAACAAAAAGGCCATTCATTTTAGGTAAGAGGGAAAACATTTAAAGGGGACCAGAGGGACAACTTTTTCCACACGGAGTGGTGCTTATAAGGTCGGTATAATTACAACATCGGAGACATTTGGACAGGTACATGGATAGGAAATGTTTAAAGGGATATGGGCCAAATGCAGTCAAATGGGACTAGTTCAGTTTAGGATATCTGGTTGGCATGGATCAGTTGGGCTGAAGGGCCTGTGTTTTCCATTTTATGACTCTATGAATCATCCAAAACAACCATAACACTGATGAAGGAGTTCACTATTCATGATGGAACATAACACAAGGAGTTGGGCGTGAATGAGACTGAAAACAAAAATATTTGAACATTTGGGACAAAGAATCGTAACAAATTATAGCACAAAGCAACAATCACCATAATACCAGAAAACATTAGCACTCTATATTTCATTACAAATCAGAAAAATACTTACAGGCCATTTCCAATGGGTGATATTACCACAATTCTAATTTCGTACCCATTTGATTAGATTTTCCAACCAAAACCAGAACATACTCAAAAATATCTAACTTGAAACATTAACTCAGTTTCTCTCTCCACACATGCTATCAGACCTGCCAAACCTTTCCAATACCTTCAAAGTTTTATTCGAGACTGCCAGCATCCTCAGCATTTGAGTTTTATTATAGGTTTCCTTATCTTGCCTATTTTACTCAAGATATCAACATATTTGCATAATATCACCCAAATGGCCTCAGCATTTTAACATATCAGCTTTTTATGCAATTTGTACAGGACAAAGTATGTACTAACAACAGACCACAGCGTTGCTGGATAATGTACATAAAGCATGCTTCAGAATGGGGGAGGTGTGTTCCAAGAGACCATAGATTTTCAGTATTTTTTGGGCTGTAACCTGGAACAAAAAATGGATTGAATAAAAACAAGAGCTGCACATTGAGAGTTGTGCAATACAACATCACTTTTTGGAAAAAAAAAAGGGCAAGGAAGTCAAGGCTGAATAGCACCAAACTACTTCCAATTAAAGAAATTCTGTCCGGTCATGGTTCTCAGAATCAAGCTATAAAGCCTTAAAGTGCTGCAAATGCCAACAACAGCACAGCGAAAACATGTTTCTTGCAAACAGCATTCTCTGAGGCAAGATAGAAAAATGAACAAATCTTGAGAGAGAGAGAATTCAAACAAGCAAAGGCCTAGATAGCTGTTCAATCATCAAATCAAAGGATGGCAGTCAACATGAAAATCAAAACAACTAAGAAGGAGTTTTCACTTGTGCACCTTGTGATCTGGCCTTTTATGCTTTGGAATTTTGTTTCCTATGTCTAGGTACTTTTTCACCCATAATAAGTATTAAACCATTTGCCTTTCATCTGTCTCAACTGTGATGCAGAATGTGCTTGTGTACGGGGATTTTGAAGGGATACCCTTTAAACTACACAAATTACAAATCTTTTCTTTTTCCTCTTTTGGTTCAAATGAAGCCTGCTACAGTAAAAATAAATCTATTTTTATTGTGACTGAAGAAACAGAATATGGGTAGTTTGCTTTTGTCCCAGGTAACAGTCAATCCAACAAATTAGGTTTTGGTGGTACACATTGAGATTTTGCACATTTATACATTTAGTAATTACTTGTGGAACAATGAGGCATGATTATCAGCACACTGCTCCTGGTTAAGTTGTGATAAAAGTTCGGAGCTCAACATTTTGAACCAGGACAATTTATGGTTGGATGTGGAGTTTAAGTTGTGAAGGATTAAAGGACAGATAACATGTTTCTCAGACTAACACCATATGGAATTTAAAGCAGCTAAAACCTTCTTGCAGTTGGAGGAGATATTCCTGATACATTTGCAAGAGTTAACACAAACCAGGCTGGTACAACTGGCAAATTAATTGTACGTGGAATTGCCTGTTAGCATGAAGATGACAGTGATAAACAAGTATTAACACTGTCAGGTTTGATAGAAGTATGAGAGAGATCAACTACTCCAAGACATCAGAATCAAATCAAATGAGTTACAATAAAGCTTGACGTTTCCGGCCTAGACCCTTCATCCATTTTCTGATGAAGGGTCTAGGCTCGAAACGTCAAGCTTTCCTGCTCCTATGATGCTGCTTGGCCTGTTGTGTTCATCCAGCTCCACACCTTGTTATCTCAGATTCTCCAGCATCTGCAGTTCCTATTATCTCAGTTACAATAAAAGCAGCTTAAACACTTAAAAGAAGCAGATGACAGCACCTTTGGAAACAGAATAAGTTTGTATTGCAGCCTCTTCTCGGTGCTGCTGTCAAGATGAGCATGCAAACCCTGGGTGACTTTTTAAGCCTGAACAGAGTTTGTATAAACCCATCTCCTGCCCAGTACTACTTACCTAGACCAGTTTTGTTTTTATTCACACAGGATATGGGCATCAATGTTTGGGCCAGCATTTATTGTCCATTCCTAACTACCGTTAAGTTGGTGGTGGTGACGAGTTGGCTTCTTGAACCACAACAGACCATTTGGTCTAGGTAGGCCCACAAAGCCATTTAGGAAGGAATTCCGGAATTATGATCTAGTGACGCTGAAGGAACGGCAATATATTTCCAAGACTGGATGGTGAGTGGCTTGGATGGGAACTTACAGGTGTTCCAATATATCTGTTGTCCTTGTCCTCCTCAGTGGGATTGGTGGTGAGTTTTGGAGTGTCAGCAGTGGAGAGACTTAATATTTGTGAATGTGACCAAGATCAACATTCTCTCCACTGGTTGTCTTCCAGACTAGTCTGGTTACAGGGTCTCGGAATTTTCAAGGCCAAGACTCATTCTACCTGGTCTTGAGTACACTGAAAGCAGCCGTGGGAGAGGAGCTGCTGGATATCTTCCTCCTAGCACTCACTCAGGATTTTGGGCTGCCTCTTGCTCCCCCCCTGTTTTGTTCAGCTTCTTGTGCTTGACCTTATAGCACGTTGAACTGTTTGTTGAGTACCTGCTCGAAATACATGGTGGCAGCAGGATTGGCTGGATTAACTGCTCCAACTCCACCAAATACCAGTTTGCCTTCTTCCACTTCTGCTCCTCCAATCGTAGATTCTGTCCCTGAGGACTACTTGCAGGCGAAACATTATAAGCAACGAGTGAGTGTTAAACAATCCTACAACCAATGGATTGGACTGAAACTCTGCAGAGATAGTAGTAACTGCAGGTACTGGAGAATCTGAGATAACAAGGTGTAGAGCTGGATGAAGACAGCAGGCCAAGCAGCATCAGAGGAGCAGGAAAGCTGACGTTTTGGGCCTAGACCCTTTCTGAAG
>JAHRHZ010000139.1:48257135-48271320 GCA_024137785.1 Ginglymostoma cirratum | reverse complement strand
GGGGGGGGTGGGGTCTAGGCCCAAAACGTCAGCTTTCCTGCTCCTCTGATGCTGCTTGGCCTGCTGTGTTCCTCCAGCTCTACACCTTGATATCTCTGAAACTCTGCCACAGACAAGTCATAAATGGTGGTGGTCAATTAAACAACTCATTGGAGGAGGCAGTTCCACAATGTCCCATTCCTCAATGATGCAAGAGTCCAATACAGTAATACAAAAGATAAAGCTGAAGTATTCACAAAAGTCCTCAGCCAGAAGTGCCAAGTGCATTACCCATCTTGACCTCCTCTCGTGGTCCGAAGCATCACAGATACTAGTCTTCAGCCAAGTTGGTTCATTCCATGTAATACCAACAAACAGTTGGAGGCACTGGATACTGCCAAGGTTATGGGCCCTGATATTATTCTAGCAACAATGTGGAGAATTGCCCAGGTATATCCCATATACAAAAGGCAGGACAAATCCAACCCATCAATTACCGCCCTATCAGTCTACTCTCAATCATCAGTAAAGTGATGGGAGGTGTCATCAGTGCTATCGAGCAGCACCTGTTCAGCAATAACCCTGCTCAGTGACACACAGTTTGGGCTCTGCCAGGGCCACTCAGTTCCTCATCTCATCATAGCCTTGGTTCAAAGACGGACAAAAAAAAGAGACGAACGCCAGAGGTGAGGTGAGAGTGGCTGCCCTGGACATCAAGGCAACATTTTAACAAGTGTGGTATCAAGGAGCCCAGGCAAAAACTGGAATCAATGGGTATTGGGGAAAACTCTCCATTGGTTGAAGTCATACCTGGCATATAAGATGATAGTCATGGTTGTTGGAGGTCAGTCATCTCAGCTCTAGGACATCTCTGCAGGAGTGTCTGAGGCCCAACCACTGTCAGTTGCTTTATCAATGACCTTCCTGCCATCATAAAGACACGAAGTGGGGATGTTCCCTGATGATTGCACAATGTTCAAAACTATTCATGACTCCTCAGATACTGAAGCAATCTATGTTCAAATACAACAAGATCTGGACAATATCAAGGTTTGAGTTGACGAGTAACACAAATGTCAGGCAATGACCATCTCCAATAAGAGACAAGCTAACCACTAACTTTTGATATTCAATGGTATTAGCATCACTGAAATCGCACTCTCCACATCCTGGGGGGTTACAACTGACCAGAAACTCAAATGGACTCACCACATAAACACATCAGATAGGAGAGCAGGTCAAACTCTAGGAATAGTGCAGCAAATAACTCACCTCCTTAATTCACAAAGGCAGCCAATCATTGACAAGACACACGTTAACAGTGTGATGGAATACTCCCCACTTGCCTGGGTGAGTGCAGCTCCAACAAATCAAGAAGCTGGATACCATTCAGGAAAAAGCAGCTCACTTGATCGGCACCACATCCACAAGTATTCACTTCCTCCACCAACAATACTCAGGAACAGCAGTGTACACTATGTACAAGATGCACTGCAGAAAATCACCAAAGCTCCTCAGATAGCACCTTCCAAAGCCAGGACCACTTCCATCTAGAGAGACAAGGGCAGCAGATAGATGGGAACGTCACCACCTGCAAGTTCCCCTCCAAACCACTCACCATCCTGACTTGGAAATATATCACCATTCCTTCACTGTCACTGGATCAAAATCCTCGAGTTCCCTCCGTAACGGTACTGTGGGTGAACCAACAGCACATGGCTGCAGTGGTTCAAGAAGGCAGCTCACCTTGCACCTTGTCAAGGGCAACTAGAGATGAGCATAACTGCTGGCCCAGTCAGTGATGCCCATGTCCCATGAGTGAATTAAAGAAAAGAGGGAGGAAACCAGAGAATGGGTGAAGCAGTGAGTATGGGAAAGACAGAAGTAGTAAGAAGTGCCGATGCCGGAGCCTGAGAAACACAGCAGGCCAGGCACCATCAGAGAAGCAGGAAAGCTGATGTTTCGGGTTGGGACTCTTCTTCAGAAATGGGGGAGGGGAAGGGGATTCTGAAATAAATTGGGGGGGCTGGGGAAGGTAGGTGGGATGGTGATAGGTGAGTGCAACTAGGTAGTCGTGGGGATTGGTCAGTCAGGTGGCAGGAAAGACAGAAACTGTGGGTGGAGGAATAGCTCCTTTTGGATTCCATCACACTCCGACATGCTGTTCATTCAATCACAATAGTGCATTAGTTTCCCAATTTCATGGACGGTTGCACTTTCAATTGTTCATATTCCAGATATAATAGAATACTGTATGTTCATTAGACTCTTGCTCTTTCTTCCAGAAGCAAAAGACCAGCTTTGTACGAAGAAATGCAATAAGACTGCTGCTGAAAACAAAAGAAGAACAAAATCAGAAGCCAGAAGACAAACAGTAAGGAAATACACAAGCAAGATGATGAGGTGCTTAGCCTAAAAGAAAGGGTTTTAGTTTTTATTCCATTTGGTTCTACAATTCAAAATCTCCTGGATAACTGGTCTTACAAGGAGACTTACAAGTTACCTGTTTTAATGACAAAGGAGAATGACGAAAAAACTACTGCTCCAATTAGTCAGCTAAACACACCCAAGGATAGCACATCTTACATTAAATACAATGCCAAAGTACATTCAGGCATTTGCCTGAACCAATTCATCAATTATTGCGTGATTGAAAAACAAATGCTTCCACCAGTACTCACAATTTTTGAGCTGGAACTGGTTTCTTCACAAAGAATGAAATAAGCTTTCCGACAACTGGTGTCAACATCACCAAATAACTATAACACCTTGATAGTGATTCAAAACCAAATATTTGCATTAAGAATAGTGGTTTTGTTTCTGACTGTAACATTTTAATCAATATTAAAAGCACACTTACAGCACACTTAATATTGCATCTGTATTCTTAATGGAAGCCAAAGTCTGAGGAACGAAAATGGTAACGTGCATCACAGTACTATTGTAAAGTTATTCAATTAATTAAAAGAATCATCTTACTTGGGTTTGATGCTACCATTGGGTTGCAAAAGAGAACAAGATCACGTGACATTGGATCGCTCTTCTAATGCATACTTTAGTCATGAAAAATGTTTATATATTACTATCATTTTTTTGAGGTTTGGAACAATGACCTAAACCAGATGTGCCAGAGAACAGGCAACTGCAAATTCTACATGGTGTTAATGGAAAAATATTTACACCGTGGGGTTAACAAAGACAGTCCAGACCTGAAATGTCAGCTTTCCTGCTCCTCTGACGTTGCCTGGCCTGCTGTGTTCATCCAGCTCTACACCTTGTTATCTCTGTGGACTGATGCTACTCATTCACCGTCACTTTGAAGCTCCCTTCCACCCCGTGCACACCCACGCCTGTCCGTTACCTCCCCCAGCCGCCTGCTTTCTCCTCATACTCCTCGACACTGTTAAATTCTAAAAAATTATATCCCTATTCAGTTGATAAAGTCTGTAGAGCCCTGTGTGAACATGTCTCAGCAATTAACCACTGGCAATCTGTAAAGCTCCTTGTAAAACCAGTCATCCAGGAGATTTTGTATTGGAGAACCAAATGGAATAAGAACTAAGAACCTTGCCTTTAAGCTAAGCACCTCATCATCTCGCTCATGCACTTCTTTACTATTTGTTTTCTTCTGGGATGAAATTATTCACTGGTAACATGCGCTCAGATCATCAACATACTCACAGTCGGACCCAATCCTTTATAATGCCAACTGCCACCCTAATATTCTGTTTTACCAGGTAAACTAATCTGCCCAAGGTACAGTATAGTTCACGAATAGCTGTTTAGTGGCATGGTTAGTTTGAATTCTGCAGATATCTATCTTTGTTTAAGCTTCTGAGCTTGCCCAAAAATATATTAGGGTAGAGGTATTGCTTAATATTTAAATTTCTCAATCCAGTATACAAACATTAGTTTTGCAGGTTACAAATTTGACTGTTGACCTGCATGCGACATGACCAAGGGTCGAACAATGAACTAAAACTTAAAAGATCTAATTTATTTCAAGTCCCGCATTTGGCAAATGTCAGGTGTGCCCATGAAATCCAAGTCCATTAGCCCAATGCCACGGGTTTGCTTTCTGCCCCATGACTGCAATTTAATCATAAACTATTTTTGGGCTTCTTTAAATGCAAAATGAAATCTCTACTCCACTCATCACATCCACTCTATTCCTTTGCCTCTAATTTCTTTCCCTTCCAACACAAGCATTTTACTTGTCCTGAGCGTTCACTGTCCCACGTCTCCCAGAGAGCAGGGAGCTTAAAAGAGAAAACTAACAAACCAAAAAAAAACATTAATCTTCCTCCGTAAGCATTTTGAAAAAGCAGTCAGAAAGGCACAAAAACTGTGCCTTTGCAGTAACAGGGGGCCAAAATGTACTCCAGTAACTTTCCACAGAGGGACAGCTGAATGAACAACTTATTATTTAGATGAGGCTTACAAGTGTTTTTGGTAATCTAACAAGCATGAACAGAAGTTGGGCAAAAATCTAGCAGCCTCCGGGAAAACAAAATTCAAACCAAACAAGGCACATGTTTTGACAGGACTGAGAAAATAAGGGGCTCAAGAGTCTATGCAGCTGTCATCAAGCAACATGGAATGGAAAAAAGACTGCAATGAATGCACGCGTAAAGTACAGTTACATGCCAAAAAGACACTTCTGCCTTCAATTTCCTAAGACTATGCAAGTTCAGAAGTCACCTGAACGTAGAGTGACGCACAAAATACAAACTGGGTGCACAAACTGAAAAATTTGAAGGCAGTTCTGTTGCTCCCAACAAACAATCTGACAGATTTCACAACACGCACACAACAATATCACACAAAGCAAACAGGGATTTACTGAAATAACTGCAAGTGAACAGGACTGTCGTGATTTCCAAAAAAAAAATGTCAACAATTGTGGAAAGTTAACATGATTTCCACTGTCACCAAGTTCAAACGCCATTCATGACATTGTAGGTTGACTGGCTTATGGCAGGCTCATGTAAACCTCTTCAGGGTTCAGCAACCAAAATCCTCAATACTTAAAAACAAAGTTAAAAGCTTTTTTTTGACCTTCAATGCATCAACTCTAAGGTTAAAACCAGTGTCCCTTCATAAAAACACATGCAAACTCAAGAAGCAGTCCTGAATAAATACTGCATAACAACTAACATCTGTGGAATTGAAAGCCAACTCAGAATCCAGCGAATGCATGGTAATCCCAGGAGCCAGTCCATCTGTGATCAGATTGTTCTATTTGCCCGGATTCCACACTCTGTTTAACTGATACAACATGAGAGAGGACAAAAGGTTTCCCTCCAAAGGAAACATTTTCCCTCTGGTTCATTACATTATCAGGGGGTTTCTGGGTATTCGTCAATGTTTTTGGCAGGGATGCCACTCTCACTCAGCATGCTTCTGAACCACTAATACTAACCATATTAAAATGTCAGTTATTAGTTGAAGGAAAACGATGCTTTAGCAATTGTAAAGCTCATACTCAAAAACCAGGTTACAATATCTACTTACAACTCAATTTTGAATTAGCCCATGTTATTTTGATTAATCACACATTGAATCATTCCCGCCAGCTATAAAAGGGACATGAAGTCATACTGCAGTATTCCAGGATACAGTCATGTCTTCAAAGCAAGAAAGCATATCCATTTAACATAAAATTTATTTCAACAATGAAGTCTGATCAACTTAAACCAAACATTTGACTGGCTGTTCAAATTTGTTTCTTGTTGCCAAGTTTAGTAAACTGCTTTCTCATCTGCAAGTTAACATGCTGCACATTTCCAGAACTCATGGTTTGGAATACATCGCCGTTGTAATGATTGAATCAGAGTTCTACAGCACAGAAACAGACCCTCCAGTCCAACTTGTCAGCACCGACTCGATATCCTGAACTAATCTAGTGCCATTTGTCAGCATTTGGCCCATATCCCTCTAAATGCTTCATATTCATGTACCCATCCAGACGCCTTTTAAATGCTGTAATTGTACTGGCCTCCACCACCTCCTCTGGCAGCTCATTCCTTACACTCACCTATCTTTCCCCTCTCACCTTAAACCTATGCCCTCTAGCTTTGGACTCCCCTACCCTGAGGAAAAGACCTCGTCTATTCAACCTATCCATGAAGGGTCTAGGCCCGAAATGTCAAGTTTTCCTGCTCCTATGATGCTGCTTGACCTGCTGTGTTCATTCAGCCTCACGCTTGTTATCTCGGATTCTCCAGCATCTGCAGTACTTTTTACCTCAGGGTTTAGAGTGATATTGGTCAGCAGATGGAATTAGATTTACATAGGATACCTGGTCGGCACAGACAAGTTGGACCGAAGGATCCGTTTCTATTTCCTGTAACTGAGAATCAATAAATGATAACTGTCAACATTATGCTTAAATTTGCTGCATAGGAGGCTTAGAGCTCCAATCAACAATACACTTATGGCAGCAGTAGGCTTAGACAGAGTCTAGCAGATGGTGAACGCTTGTTGTCAGGATTCCAGGCCATTATCATTCTACAACTATGAAATTCATACTATGTTAACTTAAGGCCAAAAGACTGACCAAATTTCCTGATGTCATTTTTTAGAAATTATTTCAATGGAATGTAGTTGTTACTGATTAAGAAAGCATTTCTCCCCACAGGGTAGTTAACAGTCAACCACATTTCTGAAGGCCTAAAGTCACACCAGCCAGAACAGGTAAGGAGGCAGACTTCTTTTCCTAAAGAACATTAATGAATTAATTGGGATTCTGACCCAGTTAGATTGATGATTAGCTGAATTAGATGATTCCGACACACGTGTTTTAAGTACCTCTTTGCATCCCCCATGTGCAGACTTCAGGGGGATACAGCTGGAGTGTGGGAAAGAGACAGCGGGTTTTGCAGACCCTAGATTCTCCTTGTCAGCCCCTCCATCTCCACGCCTGGCTCCTGGGCTCTCCTTGGTTAACGACATCCCCAGCTTCTGTCACTCCTTCCCTTCCCTCCTTACTCCAGGAATTCTCTACTACCCCACTCTACATTAGGCACCGCTCTCCTCACTTCTGAAGCTCGATTTGAAATAATGCACGCAGTGATGCACTTCTGCATGACATCACATGTAAAATATACATGATGACATCAGTGCTTGGAAACATGTTCTCCAATGAGCACACATACATAGTTACAGACAGCTGTCGATGTCAGCAATCACCCCCTTACAATCGATAGTGGTTACATGGTTACCATTCGGCTAATTTTTTTCTAAAATTCCAGATTTTTGCTGAACTCAAACTTCATCATCTGTCATGGTGGAATTCAAACCTATTTCCCCAGAACATTAGCCTGTGGTTCTGCATTATGAATCCAGTGAGATCACATCACTGCCTCCTCTCATATGGGAGACGGTGCGGTGTTTGAAACCCACACTTTAGCTTTTAATCACAGCTTAATCAATGTTGGCTGGGGAAATTGGAGGTCCTGAGCCAACAGAACCATAATACAAATGAAGATACTAGTAAAGCATCCGTTACAGAATTAAATGTTTCTCAGTACAGAAGGAGATTGCTCAGCCTGTTACATTTGTGCTAGCTCCATGAAAGGCTACCATTTATTGCCATTCCTTAGCTCTCTTCCCACCACTTCATGATTTGACTTATTCCACCTCAAACACCTGCCCCTAGTTCCCTTTCTCCCAGTTTCTGTAACTCCTTCTAGTATATTCCATATCTAATGACTTTTCTGTTCTGATGAGATGTCAATTTGACAAGTCAGTTCTCGTTCTCTCTCCACAGATGCTGCATGACCAGCTAAGTAGTTGGAGCATTTCTTTATTTTCAGTTGTTCAAGTGGTGGCATAAACAGAGCTATTCTTGCCTTGTGGCTTTGCTTACTGTTTGTTTACAAACAACATTAACAAACGTGTCATTATTCACTTCCTTTCAAGGCCACAGTTACAACTGTATCTTTGTCCAACACAATCACTTCAATTGATTGAAACATCGAGTTGGTGTAAGCAGGACCAAGGGGTCTGGTTTACGTAATACAAGACTAATGCACACTAATGCACACTCCCTCCCCATCACGCTTACTTCAAGTATCAGAATAATCTGTCCTGCCTGGATATTACTTTTAGCCATTAGGTTTATAGATTGATTGCTTTTCATTCCCGTTAGCCCTTTCAGTGTTACCTCCAGTATTCATATTCCAAGTCTAGGCTGAAATTTACAGTGGTATTGCCAGTGAGTTTTATTTTGGGTTTAGTTTTGCTAAAATTAAAACACAAAGTTACGTTTTGTCGCTCTGCTTATTCAAGTTCCACTCAACTTTTCATACTTTGCAATTCCCGTCAGCACAGCGAAATAGTCCCTGAGGTACATTACAAACCTCCTTCCCCAATTCTTTCGCCACACCTTTCAAGGTTCTGGGATTCAGGGGCCCGCCTGCATATGCAGGAAGCTTCATGAAGTATATAATTGAAATCTCAGATGGGATTAGGCTTACGTGTTCCAACATTATTTCAGCAGTGTTCAAATTCACCTCACTTTCATCACACAATGGGCAAGGTTCTACAGGGCTGTGGAAAAAGGAGGCAAGAATCTTTGTAAACCGTGATATGAAACAATATCGCTTGAACTTCCAAGAGGAATTAAGATAGCTTGATCGACAAGAGTACATGGATGCAGCTGTGTAGCATTTATTTATGCAATCTATACTTCAAGCCCAAGTATCTAAAAAAAACCCGAACTGAAACAAGAGAAATTAAAGTAAACAAATCTCGTCAAGTGGAGGCAAGCAAGGTCATTTAGAGAGATATTTAGCAAGAGAGACTAAAGCAAACAAAAATCTCTTCAAGTGAAGGCAAGCAAGATGGTGTCTGAAGTCTGAGAAAGTAAATTTTATGTTTTGAAGGCAGTTTAGAAAATACAAAGGGGATTTTGAAGGCAGTTTAGAAAATACAAAAGGGGATAAAAGGAAGCAGAATCGAGAATAGGCAGCATAACTCCAAACAACATTTTCTTCAACAGAGATAAAGGTACTGCAGATGCTGGAGAATCTGAGATAACAAGGTGTGGAGCTGGATGAACACAGCAGGCCAAGCAGCAGCATAGGACCAGGAAAGCTTGACGTTTCGGGCCTAGACCCATTCAACAGGATGGATACTCCAGTATTTCGGAAATGTAAGTCTTCCTCCAGTTAGTTGCAAGCATTTTGCTTTTCATCTAGCCTTTTTTTGTAAACTCACCATTATTCCCACTTACCAGCAATTTAACTTTAATCACTTGTAACTACTTGGGTCAGTCTCTCCTATTATACAGTTGTTCTTTTCTAAAAATACCACTTTAAACAGTAATCACTTTTGCCAATTTTTGTCAAGGAGACTCAAGAGCAGGCACAATGCACTTTGAGCGTGGAGACAAAGTATTTCACTTAGACTTTTTTCTCTAAGTCTAAGAGACTGACTTCTCAGATTGACGTGCAACTAAAAGCGACATACCTAAATAGAAACAGAGATAGTAGGAACTGCCGATGCTGGAGAATCTGAGATAACAAAGTGTAGAGCTGGATGAACACAGCAGGCCAAGCAGCATCAGAGGAGCAGGAAAGCTGGCGTTTCGGGTCTAGACCCATCAGAAAATCTGAAGAAGGGTCTAGTCCCGAAACACCAGCTTTCTTGCTCCTCTGATGCTGCTTGGCTTGCTGTGTTCATCCAGCTCTACACCTTGTTATCTCATACCTAAATAGAATGTAGCTTGTGAGATACTTAAAACTGATTTTAAAAAAAAGTTCAAGACTTGACAATTTATGAAATAAGTGATGTCAATTGTGAAATGGCCTACAGCAATCTAAGCAGATATGCAAAATAAACAGAGACAGTGATTAACATGCAGGATGAGAAACAGTAGGAACATGGCAGCAATACACCATTCAGCCTGCTCCACCAATCACTTTTACTTCCTGTACGTTGACATTCTCAGTTGTGAAATTTCAAGAGATAGCCCAGTTTCAAAACATTACATAGGAATTCTTATGCACCTCAAATCAGAGAACCCCAAAATCTGGTGCGCAGATGCATGTAGCATACATCTTTCCTTTTAAAATCAATCCCTTTAGCATAGTGTCAGTCGAGTGATTCCCAGGACAACACATCCTTCCCAGGATTAACTTCTGAGGATCAACTGTTCCAATATAGCAGTATGCCGTAAACATACCCTTGGCAAAGGCAAATTCAGCAAAACAGATTTCCCTCTCGTGCTACCTCCCTTCCAGTCCAGGAGAAACGAATTTGAAACAAACAATCTAGCAACATGGAATGAACTCAAGCTTTTTGCTACAGCAGAGACAGCTGTATTTCAGCTATGACCTGTTAAAACCCAGTGTTGATTTTTCATTATTTTACAACTTTTTAAAACATTTTTGATGTGGAGCTGTGTACGGAGAGCTGAAGGTGATCTGTGGACTGTGAGCAGCAGTGAATGTTCAAAAAAAAAAGTGAACCAGGCCTGGAAGTTAATTGCAAGTCAATTCCTGTTGAAAGACATTTTAGACAGACATTTTAGCTCTGGGTATGGATTATGCTCAAACAGATGGTAGAGATTTAAAAGTTAATAGGAAACTCACAGGGAGTTATGGTACCAGTCTAGCAAAAAGAGAAACCAACATTTGAATTAGGTTTTGATCTGTGTTTGAGTCAGCGGGATTGCGCTTGTGAAAGTTACAGGACGGAAGTGTGGTTGTCCTCTCATTATCAACTTATTAGAAGTTCAGCTAACAGAATCGCAGTTAAAAGAATGAGATAACTATTCTTTGCAGCCTACTGGAAAATAGTGCATGCATCGGTGTTATTATGAACGAAGCAAGATATAAACTGTGCCAGTGGGATTACGGATCATGGAGTCTGCTTAAGTGAGTGGCCAGTTGCTTCTCATTTATTTATCCCCGCTATCCGATTTATCCCTTAACTGCATCTGCTTGTCGCTCTGTCCTTGTGACAGAATGGAAGGGCTTGAATCAACAAAAGCTTGGTTTCAATCATAGACATTAACTTTGTGGTTTAACTATGCTCTGACAAAGCTACTATATTATTAATAGATCATTAAATCTTTTGTTTACACTTATGGACCAGATCAAAGCCCCTCAAAATATATCAAAGAGATCAACCAGGCCCTAACATTTTATTTTAAAGGCAAGTACAGGACACGGTGTTCCAGACATGATTCAATTGGTCCAGCACTCTGCTTTAAGGAAAACCCACTTCATGCTTACAAAGTTAAAATACAAACAAAAGTAGAAAAATTGGGATATTTTTAGCTCTACTGAAATACTTATCAAGATTATATTGTTTAGCTTCTAATGATCAACTGTTCCAATATAGCAGCATTCCATAAACATACCCTTGGCAAAGGCAAATTCAGCAAAACAGATTTCCCTCCGTTCTACTTCCCTTCCAGTCCAGGAGAAAGGAACTTTGAAAGAAACAGAGTGAACTCAAGTTTTTTGCTGCAGCAGAGAGACAGCTGTATCTATCAGCTTCAACAGCTCACTCCAAATCCCAAATGAAAGCAAAATTAAAAGCCTCAGGCTTTTGTCTAAAAAAAAGACTCAAGGAGCTCAAAGCTGTTTATCACTGTTTCAGAAGCAGTCATTCCGGCAACACCTCTCTACAAGAGAAACTGCACAGAACAAATCTCCCTTAAAGGCATGGTACCATCAAAATGCTAGAAACCTGCCATCTGTTACCTATTCTTCACAAAGTATGGATACTGATTATTCAAAAAGCCTGGTTAGAAATCACTGGGGTCAATCTCGAGAGTTACTGAGTATCTTAATTTTACTGTGCTGCAAATCCAGGGTCAGGGAGGCCGATTTCATTTGGCTGTCTGTGTCACAACAGCTCAAAACAATTCATAACACTAAAGCGTAATGTACACCATTTCATATTCTATCCCTTCAGATATTACAACCAACATTCTATTTACTTTTTTGATTATTTATTGCAGAAGTCTTAAAATCCTGCCAAACAGACCTCTACATTACTGCTTTCCTCCACAGTGCCTAGATTAAATGCACAAGCTGTAACATAAAGACACCAATTGTAGGTAGAAGAATTAAATCAATGAATTGGGCTCTTTCATATGGAACCAATTTCTCTACAATTGAAAAGATTAGATTTATTTTTACATTTTGGTAGTCAAGTGTTTTTAAATAAGGTGTAAAAATACATTATTTCAGAAGGATTTCATCTCCCTGTGCCCTTCCCTCAGCACTTGAATATTTTAAGTGATGTTTACACTAGGTATGAAACTCTGAGGAATCAGTGATCACACTAGTACAAGGAGTTGTCAAACCAATTTTGAAAGAAGTACTTACATATTCCTTTACATTTTTGGTTTTCACGGCTTTGTACGAGTAATAAGCAGGATACAAGGTACCAAACACAAGGCTGTTTAAAAGGGAAAGCAGTGTTAGATACAAATTACATACAACTCAGTTATACAAAATCATCAACGCTAATTAGTTGTATCTGAAGGACAACAGACATTCTCACTCTCACATCAAGTGTGGGATAATGCGATAAGGCAAGGCTTCTAAGAACAGTCTCAGCCAGTACAGGGATTGAAACGATGCTGCTAGCATCATTCTGCACAACATACTAGCCAGTTTCGCTAAATAATTGAAAGCTGCTGAGAAAACATCAGCTTTCAAACTTTCCAGGGAAATAAATGTGTTTTAAAAACATTTGTTATGTCTCACTCATATCTATCTTGCTGGAGCATAATCCATTCAGCCTGGTCTATCATTTTGCCGATTGTGGAAATTTTACTTCTCCATGCTTGTTTTATACTCCTTTTTCCCCAAATACCATAAATACATGCACAGGAACTTTTAAGTCTACAATTCTAATCAAAAAATAGGGTGTCATCTTTTAACAGTAACATTTTGCAGAGGTTAAAACCCACCCTCCCCCATCAGTGTTCACAATCCCAACTGATTAAGAGCTACAGGTCAGCGCTCTGACCTTGTGGAGAAGCATTTGGAGCTAATGGTAGTGCAGACTCAACACGGTGGATTCTCTGGCAGATGCAGCGATGAGTGGAGGAAAAAAAATGGCTGACTAACTGGAGCCTGACTCCTGCAGGGAATCCAGTGGTTCCTCTTTCTCCCCCTCTCCTTATCTGTGCAAATTGCACCACTCGCCTGTTCAGCACAGCCAGCGAAATGGATTTGTTCCATGTGAATAGACAGAGACAGAAAATGCCAGCACCCGACAACAACTTGGTCACCAACAAAGAGAACAGCAACTGGTTGGCAAGTTGTCTTCTTGCTCTGGTGGGGGGGTGGGGTGGTGGGGTGGTGGTTTAAGACCCAAACAAGGCCACATGTTTCAATGTAAGATTTGTTCCTCAGGCAGTTGCAATGATTTCAGAGCTGACTGCTATCTCAATACTTTACAGTTCAGACTGAAATAACTAAAACAGCAAGACTGCAGTGATAACTGCACAAGGAGAAGAGACAAAGCAGTGATTGTGAGATGGTCTCACAACGGTCTAACCTCAGTCAGCCTTCACAGATAGTGTCCTGGTGGAATCTGAGCCTTCCTAGACAACAGCGCTCCAGTACAGTACTCCTGGCCTCTGTTGCTTGCTACAATTTCTCCCAACATACACTGATAGTTCAAATATTCATTGCCACCTTGAAGAGCAATTGGGGCAGCCAATGAAGACCCATCTTGCCAAATGACACACATTTGTTTATTTTATTCCTTCAACGAAAGCATTACTTAACATCTTACCACCATGTCTAATTTTACAGTCACTCTTTCAAAGTCTGCAATTCTGCTTTGAATTTCAGAGATAGCCTGTGAGGGCAACTGTTAGGTTTCCACTTGACTGAACAGTTGGTTAAAAAAAAATGACATGCTCCAGATTACCCCAATTTGCTTGCAGAGACATGCTTCTACACCTTACATTGCCTTTGGACCAGAGATTACCACAGTCCTGCTACCTGCAAACATACGTTTTGCTCCAACTTGCTGAGTTGCATGAAGTCTGCTGTCCCACAGGAATGAAGCATAGAAAACAATCAAAAGCTCATTGTTAGAGATAAAAGGTACTGCAGATGCTGGAGAATCCGAGATAACAAGGTGTGGGGCTGGATGAACACAGCAGGCCAAGCAGCATCAGAGGAGCAGGAAAGCGTGACGTTTCGGGCCTAGACCCTTCTTCAGA
>JAHRHZ010000139.1:48225488-48256735 GCA_024137785.1 Ginglymostoma cirratum | reverse complement strand
TCTGATGAAGGGTCTAGGCCCGAAACGTCACGCTTTCCTGCTCCTCTGATGCTGCTTGGCCTGCTGTGTTCATCCAGCCCCACACCTTGTTATCTCAAAAGCTCACTGTTCTCTGTCTTTACATATTATTAACACCACAAGATTAATCAACATATGAACGAGAGTAGGATCAAATGAACAACTGCTCGATTAACAACCAAAAATGCAATTTAGCACATGGCATTTGAATATACATACCGAAGGGCAAACTAAAAACTGTTCCAGAAGACAAACATCAATTCCTGTCTTACGAATTGTAGGATTTTTCCATTAAGTACACAAGATGATTTCCCCCAATATAAAACATTATTTTCTCCAAGCTAACGGTACTGGACTTCATAGTTAAAAAAACTCAGCATTTGTCAACACAGTGGTGAGAAGATGACACTACATTTATGGTAAAAGAGAGACAAGGGGTGATTTACTTATGACTTGATACATGCCCATTGTGCTCCTGTTCCAAAAAAACTTACAACATGCAAAAGTTACTCAAACACTGAATCAATTCCTCACTCCCAGCGAATAATGCTTTTCAGATAAACCTTAAACACAGTTCCATATTTAAATCAGCCTTCACAATTATTTTCACATTTTGGTGGATGCAAAGACATCTAGAAATGTTTGTTCTACAAATTAATATGCAGTGTCTTCTGTAATGTTCAAGAATCACACTTCTCAGATTGTTTCAAAAACCCAAAGTATTCAGAGTATGAACTACACTTCAAACCCATGCCAACATGTAGACTTGAAAACACGCATCTTGTATGCAGACAAATGGCAACCTGCCAGAAAAACCAGATGGGAACAAAGCCAGGCTTTCACTCTGGCTTCAACTAAAATTCCAATCTTTCATACACGAGTCTTACATTATCAAAGTTAGCACAGAATTTGCAAACAACAACCCTTGACATTTCATCTTTTTCCAACCAGATACTGTACTCGGTCACAAGATTGTGTATTACACCACAGTTGACTTGAAGGCAGCCAAATCTGTTACCAAATTATGCTGAAAATGATCCAAATTCAAATGAACCAAGTGCTCAGCTATTTTAAGAGCAAAATATTGTGGATGCTGCTTCTGTGAACTAAAATAAAGTGGAGAAACTCAGCAGGTCTGGTCACAACTGCGGAGACAGAACTTCTGAAGAGTTATATGAACTTTAAACTTTAGTTATTTCTCTCTCCAAATACTGCCAGACCTGCTGTTTCTCCAACGCTTCTTCATTTCATTTGATCAGTTTGTTCTTTTTGTACGAGAGAAAATAAATCCGTTGTGTAAGGATATATGCTTACACAACTTGTGCCTGATAAATCCATTTCACAACCAGATTAAATCAGGCACACTAATTAAAACTGCAGATTCAATTATTTGAAAAACACAAATGGGGATGCTTCATAGCTGTCTTCAAACAGTTATATATATGTCAGTGTCCAATAATAGAACTCCCCCACCGTGAATGATATTCAAGAAGCACAGATCTTGTAGGATGACCAAAAAAAAAGACAAAAAAAATTGGAAAATCCAGACATTTCCCATGTACAACAACAGTTGGACAGAATAAACAAACAGCAAGAATGGCTGATATGCAAGGATTCAATAGGGTTGTTAAGAGGGATCTATATAATCTAGAGTGTGGCAGAAAGCTCAATTGAAAGTGTCTAAAGTGTGATCAACACGTTTTTGTTTGGCAATGGTATTGAGTGATGCAGAACCAAGGTAGGCACATGCAAACGCATAAAACATTGGTTAAGCCACAGCTAGAATAACGTGCGCAGTTCTGGAAGCCACAATATAGGAAGGGTGTGACTGCACTACAGACGATGCGGCAGAGATTTACCAGGGTGTTGCCTGGGCTGGTTTTCCTCAGGAGTACAGGAGACTGATGGGGACATGATTGAGATGTATAAAATTCTGAGGGAAACAGATAGGGTAGAAAGGAAGGAACTTTACTTCATGGAGGTATCAATGACCGGGGGATATATTTAGGCCAACAAGCAAAAGGTTTAGAGGGGATGTGAGGAACGACTTTTTCACCCAGAGGGTGGTGGGAATCTGGAAGTCGCTGCACCAAAAGGGTGGTACAGGCAGAAACCCTCATAACATTTGACAAGTATTTAGATGTGCAATTGCAATGTAAAAGCACACAAAGCTACTGGCAAGTGCTGGAAAATGGGCTTCGAACAGTTAGGTGGTGCTTTTGAGTAGAGTAGGGCTGAAGAGCCTTTTAGTGTACTGTAGATTTCTAAGGCTTGAGATGGCACTTTTTTTTTTTGGAAAGAAGATAGGAAAAAAAAATGAGGACACACTGGCCTGGAAAATGTCACTGTAAATGTAGTTGATAAAAAAAAGTTGATGTTGCAAAACTGTTGTGGCAGAATGCTTACAATAACCCAAAGACATACTTCTAAAATCAGCACATTACTCAGGTCAAATTGAATTCATACAGATCTAAACATCTGCATGTCGATCCAACAGAAGAAACTTATTACATTCCAACTATTGGCAAAACATTTAGCTTTAATACCACAAAAGAAACAACCTTTAGATTGTGACCAGCTTGGATAAAAATGATTTTTCCACAGGAGTTGAGCAATGTAGAAACAAAAAGGAGTCTCATTTTGCCTGGCTGATTACCGTGGACTCACCCAGTACAAAGTCCCTTGTTAGAACATGTATGGAACATACATGTCAACTAACTACAAAATCATTGATTTCTTTTAAGGGATAAGTTAACCATCTTTACAAGCTCGTTTGAAAGGTCCTATTAACATGAAATGCACAAGACACGCTTGATCACAAAAAATCCCTGAACAAAATCTCTTAAATGACAAGTAGAGAGAACTAAAATAATGCACCCTCATCTTCCCCTCGCCAATCTTTCCTGCTCCCATTAAGCCAAGACAACACAAAGAGTGCTTTGTTTATAGAAAAAAATTGGCTGAAACCCCAACAGATTACACATGAAACAGGAGACAGCAACTTGGATCCAACACCTCAAAAAGAAAACAAAGGATTCCCTGATGTTAATCAAGAAAATTTACTGCTGTGATCTCATTTATACAGTTTTAATTTGTACATTGGATTTAACATTGAGTAACCCAGTAAAGATGTCATACCAGGAAACCAACACAATACAAAGTTACCCAGCAATCTAACAATGTCTTGCGCTCAGAATAATAGGCATTTTCAGTTTGCTAACAAAATTAACAAATGAAATGCATTTCTCTTGCGACCCATGAACTAAATAACTTCATCAGTTTAGTACAGATTGAACAACATCTCTGGATTAGTGAACAACTGACTATTTTGGATTAATCAGAGAACTTCGAGTAACTACAAGCACAATACTTCCATCTAAGAGCAACACAGGAGGAGGGGAGTAAACTGCATTTTCAACTCCTGAAAAAGGCTTATGAACACCAGACAAGGATGGGGTGTGACATGACTAAGGTAATGCAAATACAGTGAACTAAATTCACAAAATGTAGGCAATGTTCAACAGGTCTGGCAGAACCTGCGCAGAGAGATTCAGACTTAACGTTCCAGATCTGTGATCTTTTGCCAACAATGGGTTCAACCAAAACATTAGCTGCTTTTCTCTCTCCACTAATGTTGACAAATACATTTCCAACATTTGCTGTTTTTATTTATAGCCTCTTCCTCTTAATGGTCACATAGTACACATCAATCCGACAGTAAAAAAAAAACGCCAGCTATGCTTTCCATTTCTCTTAAAATTCCACAACCATTCACTGCAATGTAGCATTAAAAAACAACTATCAAGTAGGAAGATACAGGTTGGTACTTGCAAGAATCCTCCGAGCAAGTTTGAGCTTTTGGTTTTCACGGCAGAAAACTGATGTATTTCCAAGCTTTCCTCCAGCGCAAGAAGTACAAATTCCCACAAAGGTGTCTGATTTTGTTCCCAAAACAAGTCATGAAAACATGGAGGCAGCTTTTAAACTTTCTAACACCATAGCTTGCACTTGTTTACACTAGATTAGCAGTGCAATTGCCCTGGGCATAAATTGGCTCAAGATGTTGCAGAATTTTAAGTGTAATTTATATTCAGAGCAACTCATGTTTATTTTTGCCTTAGTTTAAAAAGTCATGAGAAGTCGGTCCCATCTGCAAACCAAACTCCCCTTCATGCAAAGAGACCCAAAATTATAAGCAACATAACACCCTAACTGGGGCCTAACCAGTATTTGAAGTGTTTAAACAGTAACTTGATAACTTCTGTATTCTTTTCCTCGATTAACATAGCCAAGGTTGAAGTTATCACCATCCGGTGTTTCACCTAATTTTTCTTATTTAAGTCTTCAATCAAGGTCTAAAAGTTAAACTGGATATTTCTGGACATATAGGCTTGGAGTGACTTCTTTTAATTTACTCATTGCGCCGACTTAATGAGAAAATTGTTCCATATACTTTTACATGTTATTCAATGACTTAAAACTGTGACACATGGTATATTGACAGATTTAAAAGACTCATATTCTTGTCATAAATTTCAACTGAGCAAAGTTGAGTTAAAGAAAATTTTAAAACCAAAATCATTAAATATGAGTGGCTCTTGAAAACTAAGCATTATTCGTGGAAGTTCGCATTTGGCTATTCACGTCAGTTGAGGCAGTAAAGAGGGAAACCGACAACAAAATGCGGTAACCTGTGTCAGAATTGCCAACTGCATATAAAGCAAAAACTTTATCACATATCAACATAGTAATCAATAAAACTGAGAAAGAAGCAAGTCTGGTTTTAAACTGAAACATGGAGAAACTCTGTACCTTGACTAAGTATCAAGCATCACTCCAAACAGCCACAAAATCAGAGAGTCATACAGCATGGAAAAAGGCCCTTTGGTCCAACCAGTCCATGCTGAACATAATCCCAAACTAAACTAGCCCCACCTGCCTGCTCCTAGCCCATATCTCTCTAAACGTTGCCTATTCATGTACTTATCCAAATATCTTTTACACATTGTAAACATGCCCACATCCACCATTTCCTCAGGAAGTTGATTCCACGCATGAACCACCATCTATGTAAAAAGAAAAATCTGTCCCTCGTGTACTTTTTAAATCTTCTCCTCATGCCTCATAAATGTGTCCGCTGATCTTGAAATACTCCATCCCAGGGAAAGGACAACTACCATTAACCCTATCTATACCCCTCATAAAATCATCTCCCAACCTATGCTCGTGAAAAAAAGGCCCAGCCTATCCAGCCTTTCCTTATAACTCAAACCTTCTATACCCAGGAACAACCTGGTAAATCTCTTCTGTACCCTCTCAGGCTTAATAATATCCTTCTAATGGCTGGGCAACCAGTACTACATTGCCAATGTGGTGGCACAGTGCAGGACCAGTAAGTCAAAAGTCTGGACGAATGATTCTCAAGGAGTTGAAATCTCACTACAAGTTCTGCAGAATTCAAATACAGTTCATCAAATATGTGTGAACAGTAAATAAACTAGTATAAATAATTATGAGAGTGAAAGTGTAGTACTGGATTATCAAATAAACTCTTCTGGCTTACTTATGTCTTGGCGAAAGGCAAATCTACCATTTTCACCTGATTAGTGAGTCAACAGTTATATACATAGCGAAATTCATTATTTTCTCAAGGGCAACCAAGAATGGGTAACCATCACATGGTTGCTTCAGATACAAAAATCTGAAATGTTTTTCCTTGATTTCACAGTGCAAGTGCTGCAATTAGAAAAACAGCAATGAGAGGTCTTCCACATGATTCAGGATGCTGTTAAAATACACAAATCCAACTATGATAACCCAATGAAATATATGGCACATTCAACTGATTAAAGTAATGCTAAAAGAGACACCCAAATCCCAAGGGCAGAAAAAAGTAGATTGGCTCTTGTTATTTCAATAGTAGTGCTTTAGGCTTTGAACGATCATTAACTTGCAACAGTAATTCTGAACCTCTTGCATCATACCCTTTATAATAGAAATAGCTAATTTATTGTGCATTTTAAATACAAGACACTCCGCAGTGGTGTGAGAATAAGTGAGAATTTTGAAAGAAAACACATACAGCAACTAACAGAAAACTCTTCTCTCATTCTCTCCCCGACTACCAATTACAAAATATGCACAAAGATTCAGCCACTCAATTTCTCCAGAAAAGACAATGCTCACTTCCCAATAATTGGTATAGCAAATCCACATTGCACTCCCTTCTTTTGAAAAAGCACCCAAAACTGCACAAGATGCAGTCTCACCAAGGCCCTACATAAATGCACAAAGATTTTCTCTCACTCATACATTATACTTTGGCATAAAGGCAAACATCACATGCTTTCACAATTGGTGCTGTCCTTGCACATTGTTCTTGTACACAAATCGCACATATGCTCAGATTCCTCTGAAAATCATATTCCAAAAATAAATTTACTTAAGTTTTCCTATCAAAATGGACAACATTTCTGCACACGAAATTCCATTGAGCAGTTCCTTGTCCTCTCACATCACTGGTATATTTTCTTTTGCAGACTGTCTTCTCGTCACAGCTTATTCTTTGACCTAGATTGGTACTGACAGCATTTTGGAGCACTGACATGCGGAAAAATCTCACACATCATCTTATTAAAAGCTTTTTAAGTCTACTACATCCACTTGCTCACCCTAATATAACCTGCCAGTTGTCAAAATCTCAGATTTTCTTCATTGGTAATGTGTAGCACTTCCAACTTCCACGTCACTGGGCTTTGCTATCCATACTTTGCAACAACAGTCAAACAAATATAATAAGCAAATAAACAGTTATTTCTCATACTTTGTACCATGTCAACAGGACAGATACAACAGCCTGCAGAGACCAGGAACCAACTTGTATATGTTTACATTGAAGAAAAGATGCTAAGGTGAGGTGATGATCTGTGGAGTGCAGACGCATGAAAACATAGATTCTACCATAAATTTTAAAGCTTTTTCTTGTTTCATTATTTCCTTAAGAACCTAACTATGCAGTAAGATGCATTTTTTTTTAAAACAGTAAAAGCACCAAGTCTAATAGTTCTTTCTTGTGAAAGAAATAATTGGTGTCACTGTAAAAGCAGATAAAGCAACCTTCTTCCTTATGTTCCAACTGTTGGTAAAACAGTATACAGGAATGTTTTGAATGATAGCATTAACTTTTAACATGTTCATCTTCTGGTTTCAGCTGCTCTAATCCATCAAAAAGAGTTTATGAATATAGTCTGCTTTCTTTGTTCTACCAAGTCTGTGGAAGCTCAGAATATTTCCAGCTTCCATGGCTCTAATTTTAAACTGTCTCACTGACTTTTCAGATTCTTGTTTCAAATTGTGTGGCAATTTAATTAGAACTCCTCATACCCACAGCTTTCTGTGGGGGTTGATTTCCATGTTTCAACCCATTGTAGGCTGCAGTCTTCATATTTATTAGTTGTTCAATCATTGCATTTCAGAATACAAACCACATTCTTTCTTGGGCCTGAGGCAATACACTATTGCTTTAAAAAGCCAAATTAATCAGAAACATAAAAAAAACTTTAAAACCAAATTCTTTAAGTTCCAGGTCACTCTGGTAAAAACTTTCAAGTGCACTCCGAATCATCAAAATGGTCACCACCCGAATTTGAAGTATGTTACATTACCAGTTCAACTACCATAAGTCCACCAGGCTCAATTCACTCTATTTATTACGACAGTACAGCAAAATCTCTCTCAGGAGAATCATCAAGCTCAAGGGTTTGTTATATCGTTGAAATGAAGAATGGAGGGTCAGTTGCAATCAGCAGCTGCTGTGTAAACAGAAATCAACTCAATCTTGCCCCATACAGCTTCCTTTCACTTGTGCCAGTCAAGAATATTGCAAACAAAGTTATGCTAACAGCAACCAATTGCTTAGAAATGACACAGCTGCAGAGTTAATTTTGGCTGTTAAAAAAGTGTAATGAAGTACTACTCAGCTGTAAAGTTGTTTAATCATGATTAGGCCAAATGCATTGATCTGATAACTTCAAAACAAATATTAAATACGTTGTGCAGAGTGAGTCAGAAGATAATGCAACGAATTACACCATGCAACACGTTGCTCATGGAAAATTAATCTTCAATGCAATTTGCTCCTGGAGGAAAAATATCAGCTTGCAGAGGTCACTGTCATCCCTTCTTGATGTCTTCATATACAGGGGCAAAATACTTCGGTGTCAAACTGCAAACATTTCTCTCCCTTAAAACGTGTGTGTAATCCTTGCCATTGCATGACTCCTCTCTTAAACAAACGTGGTACACAGGTATTATGGTCCCTTCAATTTCCATATCTGCCTTTTCCTTTCAAAAAGCATAGCACTAAACTAAAAGAGTAATGGGAATGGGGTGTCAGCATGCAACCTCAGTTGCAAGATTCCATGCATATAGCGAAAACCCAGGCACAGGCTTAGACCGGATGACAGCAAAAAAAAAAAAAAAAAATCACAATTTTATTGGGACATGCAGGAGGCTAAAGCTGGGCGAGATAATACTTCAAATTATTCACAAGATTTGAAATCAAAGAAAGAAAAGCATCTGTGACAGTTATGGATCAGTAGAGAATAGTGGGGAAAAATTTGGTCTTAACATTACACCAGAAAAAAACCGTATCAAATGAACTCTCAACACAAGATCATTTCACAGAAGGACAAAAATAAATGCCTCCTCCTGGGAACTATTAGATCTGAACATAAGTGACTCTGCCCATATGTACTGTAAAGCCATAATTCTATTAAAATTTCAGCAGCAAAAAAATGCAGAAACACAAGGCATCAAATGGCCCCCTTTCCACCATCAGAATAGCCTAGATTTTGTTATAATGGTGACAGAAGTCACCATTCATTTTCATTACTCCTGAAAGTGGCGTCTGCATGCAGTGCTATGCAAACTTCCCAAGCTGCTGTCCATGATTTTACATTCACCCATCAGCTCATAATTGTAGCCACCCTGAAATCACTCAACTGATGACAGGCTGAGATAGACGTGCATTTCACAAACTCTTAGAATTAGTCAGTCCATTATTACCATTGGGTTTCATATGGGGAGTGAAGAACACTGGCAAATGAAACAGGTGTTACAGACCAACTGGTGATTGGACAAGAGGGTAGACATATAATTCAGTACCCAAGTAACACTTCTCAGTCCTTAATTTCATGAATCCACTATAAATTAGTTGGTCTACATTTACGACACGAACAGGCTGCATCTACTAGCCAAGCTACAATTTTAATTCAGTCTCCATTTAAAAGCAAGTATAATTACAGCGTGACAAAATCAAATGTGAACACTGGGAGTAAAAATACTTAAAGCTGACTATTAATCTAAATTGCTCAGATAACAGGAGTTAAAAATAATATGGACGCCACATAGCTCTGAAGGATTCTTTAGACCAATCTGTACCAACATTTAACTGCTTTACTGTTCTGTCTCACACATACCTTATTTTATTTTCCCCACAGATTCAATTAAATTGTCAAATTCAAACAAACAAAAGCCCAATTAAAGCAAAGGATACACTGTCTGCATTTCAGGAACATTATGTTCAAGTAACATGACATTTTTCTGTCATCCCTATTAAGACCACAAGATCTAACTATACGTGGAGTGCAGAATTTTACTGCAGAGCAGCAGCTGAACATTCAACCCTGGCTCCTGAACAACATAAGCACAAACACAAGGCATCAAATGGCCCCCTTTCCACCAACAGAATAGCCTAGATTTTGTTATAATGGTGACAGAAGTCACCATTCATTTTCATTACTCCTGAAAGTGGAGTCTGCATGCAGTGCTATGCAAACTTCCCAAGCTGCTGTCCATGATTTTACATTCACCCATCAGCTCATAATTGAAGCCACCCTGAAATCACTCAACTGATGACAGTATGACTACTAGTCTCAGTACAAAATCCCTGAAAGAGTTATACATTAAATAAGGTAATATTGAGCACAGCAGGTTACTATTAGCTAATCAAACGTGTCAGATTTCTGAATGCCTTTGCGCATTCTCATGTATTAAATATTCTTTCCAAATCTTTACCACTTCTGTGCAGCTAAGTTTAAGACTGTACTCCACGCTTCAGTTTATACAGTTCTCAATATTTTCTAATTAGCCTGCTCAGGGATAATATCTGGAGGTAGGACTTCAGCAAAGAACTCCTGGCTTAGAGGTCTGGACACTGCCACAAGAACTTTAGACAGTTCTATGATTGCTTGGAGTAACTTACATCTGAATACAAACTAACAGCAGAAGTGGGCTCAGCTGTGCTGCACTTAGTGAACTGACAGTCAAGATATACACTCACTCACTGCCCTGGCACAAAGAAAAAAAGAGCTGCCACAGTTTGCTCACAATAGTATGAAATTTGAGAGAAATAAAAAGAAAGAAATTTACAGAATACAAATCATAATTGCTACTTATTGAGATGGTGATGATACCAATTTCATAGAATGACACAACACAGGAGGAAACTTGGCCAAATATGGTTGTGCCAGAAATTTTAAAGGATTTTCCTATTAGTCTCATCTACCTGCTCTTTGCTCAAACACTGCAATGTTCTGTTCTTGAGGCATTTATCTAATTGCTGTTGAGTTATTAAAATTTTCTTCTTCTCAGGCAGGATATCCTCTCATGATGTCTGGTTCTTTTGCTAATTATCTTATGAAAATTAGACTTGTTATACACAATTACAATTTCTGAGCAAATTCCACTTGTCTTGATCATTGTAGTAGAACACTTGCAACCAGACACACCAGTTAAATATCAGGAAGACTAATGTCCTAATTTTCCACTTTGTCCCCCACTCCATACCCCGTCACTGATCACATTCCTTCCATTCAGCTGAGCTATCATTTTCATCACAAAGGCAAAGACCAACCATAACGTTACTAACATCATTACTTCTTCCTATCTATTGCTATAACCCAAATTTCCATACTCACATCCTTCATATATTTTTTGTTTAAGTTCACTTATGGTGCATGGGCTACACTGGTTGACGAGCCTGTCCCTAAGCTGCTTTGAGAAGGTGGTGGTGAGCTGCCTTTTTGAACCGCAGCATATGCTGTTGGTTGACCCACAATGCTCTTACGGGGGGAATTTCAGGATTATGACTCAGCAAGTAAAGGAACAGCAATACATTTCCGAAGTCAGGATGGTGAGTGTCTTGGAGGGAACTTGCAGGGTGGTGTTCCCATGAATCTGCTGATCTTGTCCTCGGAGGTGGAAGTGGTCGTAGGTTTGAAGGCACTGTCTAAGTAGCTCTGGCGAATTTCTGTAGTGCATCTTTTAAATAGTACATCCTGTTGCTACTGAGCATTGGTGGAGGAGGGAGTGGATGCGGTGCCAATCAAATGTGCTGTTTGTCAAACTTAGTGTTGTTGGAGCTACACCCATCCAGGCAAGTGGGGATCATTCTATCAAATACCTGACTTGTGCCTTGTAGATGGTGGACAGGCTTTGAGAAGTCAGGTGGTGAGTTAACTTTTGCAGAATTCCCAGTCTCTTACTTTTTTTAGCCATTATATTTATGTGGCGAGTCCAGTTGAGCTCCTGGTCAACGGTAACTCTAAGGATGCCGATTGTAGGGGTTTCAGTGATGGTAACACAATTGAATCATAAGGGATAATGGTCAGATTATCCCTAATTGGAAATGCTCATTGCCTGGCATTTGTGTGGTGTAGATGTTACTGGCCACTTGTCAGACCAGGCCTGGATATGGTCCAGATAGTGCTGCATTTGGGCATGGACTGCTTCAGTATCTCAGTCATGAATGCACAATATTCAGCACCAATCATGAGCAAATATCCCCACTTACCACCTTTATGATGGAGGAAAGGTCATTGATGAAGCAGCTGAAGATGGTTGGGCCTAGGACACTACCCTGAGGAACTCCTGCAGAGATGTCCTGGAGCTAAGATGATTGGCCTCCAATAACCATGACCATCTTCCTATGCGTCAGGTACAACTCCAAACCATCGGCCAGTTTTCCCCCCAGTACCCACTGATTATCATTTTGCTAGGGATCCTTGATACATTTGGTCAATTGCAGCCTTGATGTCAAGGGCTGTCACTCTCACTTCACCTCTGAATTTGAGCTCTGTTGTCCATGTTTGAAACAAGGTGACAATGACATCTGGAGCTGTGTGGCGCTGGCAGAACTCAAACTGAGCATCACTGAGCAGGTTACTGATGAGCATGTGCTGCTTGATAGCACTGTTGGTGACACTTCCACCACTTTACTGATGATTCAGAGGAGACGGATCAGGCAGTAAATGGCTGGGTTGGATTTGTCGTGCTTTTTTTTTGTGTACAGGACATACTTGGGCAGATGCCAGTGTTGTAATGGTACTGGAACAGCTTGGCAAGGAGAGCAGCAAGCTCTGGAACACAAATCTTCAGTCCTCTTGCCAGAACGGTGTCAGGGCCCACAGCCTTTGCACTATCCAGTGCCTCCAACCATTCTTAATACCATGTACAGTAAAATCAAATTGGCTGAAGGCTGGAATCTGTAATGCACGAGACCACGGGAGGAGCTGAGGATGGGTCATCCATTTGGTACTTGTGATTGATGATTGCTGCATATGCTTTAGCCTTATCTTTTGCACTTGGGTTGTACTCTTCTAAAATTGAGTTTGGGGATATTTGTGGAGCCTCCTGCTCCAGTGAGTTATCTAATCATCTACCACCATTCAAGACTGGACGTGGCAGGACTCAGAGCTTAGATCTGATCTTTTGGTTGTGAAATCACTTAACACTGCCTATCACTTGCTGCTTACATTGTTTGGCATGCAAGTACTCCTACTTGCTATCTTCACCAGGTTGATACTTTATTTTTAGGTATGCCTGGCATGCCCTCCTGCATTCTCCTTTGAACCAGGGCTGATCCCCTGGCTTAATGGTGATGGCTGAATGGGGGATATGCCGATTGCACAAGGCTACAGACTGTGCTGGAGTACAATTCTGCTGCTGTTGTTGGACCACGTTCACTCATGGATGCCTAGTCTTGAATTGCTCAATCTGTTCAAAGTCTGTCCCATTTAGCATGGTGACAGTGCCACACAAAACGATTGAGAATACCCTCCATATGAAGGCAGGACTTCATGGCCATCACTCTTACCAATACTACATCTGCAGCTGGCAGATTGGAAAGGATGAGGTCAAGTCTGCCTTTCCTTCTTGTTGGTTCCTTCACCGTATGCTACGGAACCAGTCTAACAGCTATGTCCTCTAGGACCCGACCAGCTCGATCAGTAGTGCTGCTGCTGAGCCAATGATCATGAAAAGCCCACACCCAGAATACATTTGCAGCCTCAGTGTTTCCTCCAAGTGTTGTTCAACATCATCTGCGGGAAGACCCTACACGGTAATCAGGAGATTTCCTTGCCCATGTTTAAAGTTGTGAGACTTCACGGAGTCCAGAGTCGATGTTGCAAACTCCCAGGGCAATACTTCCTGACTGTATACCGCTGAGCTGCCACCTCTTCTAGCTCTGTCCTGCCAGTGGGATATCCAGAGATAGCAATGATGGCCATTTCAGAGTCATCCGCATTGCTGTCTTGGAGTCACGTTTACGCCAGACCAGATGAAGACAGCAGATTTCCTTCCCTAAAGGATATTAGCGAGCTAGAAGGGGATTTTCTGACCCTTTCAAATTCTGAAAGGATGGTTTCCTCAGTAGATTCTCAATTCCAGACTTCTTCATTGAATAAAGATTTCACTATCTGCCATGGCAGGATTCAAACCCAGGTCCTCAAACATTACTTGAATTTCTGGTTTAATAGCCTAGGTGATAATAACATGAGTCCATCACCTTCCCTTAATTACATCTGTCCTCACGGATGTCCAGTTCACCCAGCTCTTTGTGCTCAACAACATCCACTGACAACCTTCCCCCCAACATGTTAATCTAAATATATTCAGAATCTCCCACCACCATCTCACAGAACTCTACATTCAGAGATAAAAGGTACTGCAGATGCTGGAGAATCCGAGATAACAAGCATGGGGCTGGATGAACACAGCAGGTCAAGCAGCATCATAGGAGCAGGAAAACTTAACGTTTCGGGCCTAAACCCTTCATCAGAAATCATCTGACTCCTGCCTTCCTTTAACCACCGTAGCCTATCATTCAAAGTTCCATTCACATTCATCTGACTCCTGCCTTCCTTTAACCACCGTAGCCTATCATTCAAAGTTCCATTCAAAATCCCAAGATCTTTGCAACTTCCCAAAGTTTTAGTCAACATTCCTAATTATCTCAATATTTAACTCCATACAATGTTATGGCTCTTAAGCACTTTGGCACATTTTGCTAAAATCAAGTTTCATAAATGCAATTTTAATACTGACTGTTCTAAACAACGCCAACATGCACAATCACATGTGATAACACCACAACAAACAAAGGATTTCTTTTCTATGATAGATAAAGCAGCACAGGAAATATATAATGGATATAAGCAGAACTCAAGTGAACATTTTAAAAAAGGGCAGCGCAGTGGTTAACACTGCTACCTCATTGCGCCAGGGACCCAGGCTCAATTCCAGCCTCAGGTGACTGTGTGGAGTTTGCACATTCTCCCCGTGTCTGTGTGGGTTTCCTCCCACAGTTCAAAGATGTGCAGATTGGTTGTATTGGCCATTCTAAATTGCCCATAGCATCTACAGTGGGAAATGCAGGAACAGGGTAGGTGGGTCTGGGTGTGATGCTCTTCAGAGGGTTGATGTGGATTTGATGGGCTGAATGGTTTGCTTCCACACCGTAGGGATTTTGTGATCTATACACAGTTTCTAATAATAGCGTATCAGCTACATCTACATGAAGGTATACCACCAGAGGGGAGTTATCACATATGTTGACAGTCCCAAATAATACAGCTAAAGTCAACATCAACAAGCTCATCCAACACCCCTCCAAAAAAGGCAGGGAAGAAATAAATCGACATCTCGTGGTTCCTTGATTCATTCTGTAAACAATCCGAAGACTGCGTCTGGTTTCCTGAGTGTGGTGTTTTTTTGTTTACACACAACCTATTTAAGAACACTATTCGAAGCGTCAATAACTGAAAATTATCACTGGTCTCTGATTACTTTTCCAGTTTGGGTTTTCTCGTTTGCGTAAAAAAAAGCTCCACATCCCGATGGCAGAATGCCAAAAAAAAAAGCTAACGCAATTCGTTAACCTCCGATTTAAAAAAAGCCATTTTGAATTGAGGTGTTGCGCAGAAGTTTGGCATTTTGCTGGCTGGGTTAAAGACGGGGCTCCTTACAAGTTGGAGGCGTCGGTCCGTTCGTGTCCGGTTACTGGGACTGAGAGAGACAAAGCGCCAGTGTATTAATGAACAGTGACCACCTTCCCGGATGATTGATCTACACAGCGAGGCTGGCTCACAGTTAGGCCGCCGCGGGTTGATGCTCTGACCGGCCTGGATCACTCCTAGGCCGCTCAACGAACACAGGGCCTTACTCAAACGGCCGGCGGCCTGACAGATCCGCGGAAGCCGAAACTCGCCCCCACCTCTCCGAAACGCCGCTTTAGGAGGGGGTTTGTGCCGCGGCCCAGGGCTTCCACTTACACCACAGTCCTGGCGATGATCCACGACACCATTGGGACAGCCACACGAGCAATACCTCACTCACCACCGCTGCCGCCACTCTCACTCCGACTCCGTCAACCTCCTTCCACAGCTGCCTGAGGCTTACCCGCCTCCCATTGGTCAACCAACACATCACCATGGTTACGTCTCGCAATTTCCGGCGCTGATTGGACAGACGGGCTGTCAATCGACATTTGACCCGCCTCTCTACCGCCTGCAATGCCGCCTGACTGCCAGAGGGGGCAGGCTCGAGATAAAGCCAATCTCAAGCCCTCCCTCTCAATGTCAGTGAAGTCAAACCCAACACAGACCAGAAGTCCAAGCAGCATCCGAGGAGCCGGAAAGCTTGACGTTTCGGGCTGAGACCCTTCTTCAGAAATGGGGGAGGGGAAGAGGGTTCTGAAAATAAATAGGGAGAGAGGGGGAGGCGGATAGAGGATGGATAGAGGAGAGGATAGGTGGAGAGGAGGCAGACAAGTCGAAGAGGCGGGGATGGAGCCAGTAAAGGTGAGTGTAGGTGGGGAGGTAGGGAGGAGATAGGTCAGTCCAGGGAGGACGGACAGGTCAAGGGGGCGGGATGAGGTGAGGAGATAGGAGATGGGGGTGTGGCTTGAGGTGAGAGGAAAAACAGGTTAGGGAGGGGGAGATGAGCTGGGCTGGTTTTGGGATGCGGTTGGGGGAGGGGAGACTTTGAAGCTTGCACATCGGGGAAACCAAGCAGAACACCTGTGCTCGGTTCGCAACAAACAACCTCAGCAACTTTTCTTTCAATTCCTCCCACTTCCTACAGACAAAGGGGGTGGCCATGGGTACCCGCATGGGCCCAAGCTATGCCTGCCTCTTTGTAGGTTACGTGGAACAATCCCTCTTCCGTACCGACACTGGCCCTAAACCCCACCTCTTCCTCCGTTACATTGATGACTGCATCGGCGCCGCCTCGTGCTCCCACGAGGAGCTCGAACAGTTCATCCACTTCACCAACACCTTCCACCCCAACCTGAAGTTCACCTGGACCATCTCCAACACTTCTCTCTCCTTCCTGGATCTCTCTGTCTCCATCTCGGGCAACCACCAAGAAAGAGATGTCCATTTCAAGCCCACTGACTCCCACAGCTACCTGGAATACACCTCCTCCCACCCACCGTCCTGCAAAAATACCATCCCCTATTCCCAATTCCTTCGCCTCCGCTGCATCTGGTCCCAGGATGAGACATTCCACTCCCGTACATCTCAAATGTCCTCATTCTTCAAGGACCACAACTTCCCCCCCACAGTGGTCGAGAACGCCCTCGACCGTGTCTCCCGCATTTCCCGAAACACATCCCTCACGCCCCGTCCCCGCAATAATAACCAAAAAAGAATCCCCCTTGTCCTCACGTACCACCCCACCAACCTCCGGATCCAACGCATCATCCTCCGACACTTCCGCCTCTGCAATCAGATCCCACCTCCAAAGACATTTTTCCCTCCCCACCTTTTTATCTGCCTTCTGGAGGGACCACTCCCTCTGCGACTCCCTTGTCCGCTCCACACTCCCCTCCAGCCCCACCACACCCGGCACTTTTCCTTGTAACCGCAGGAAGTGCTACACCTGCCCCCACACCTCCTCCCTCACCCCAATCCCAGGCCCCAAGAAGACTTTCCACATCAGGCAGATGTTCACCTGCACATCTGCCAATGTGGTATACTGCATCCGCTGTACCCGTTGTGGCTTCCTCTACATCGGGAAAACCAAGCAGAGGCTAGGGGACTGCTTTGCAGAACACCTGCGCTCAGTTCGCAACAAACAACTGCACCTCCCAGTCGCTAACCATTTCAACTCCCCCTCCCATTCCTCAGATGATATGTCCATCCTGGGCCTCCTGCAATGCCACAGTGATGCCACTCGAAGGCTGCAGGAACAGCAAATCATATTCAGCCTGGGAACCCTGCAGCCCAATGGCATCAATGTGGATTTCACAAGCTTCAAAATCTCCCCTCCCCCAACCGCATCCCAAAACCAGCCCAGCTCATCTCCACCTCCCTAACCTGTTTTTCCTCTCACCTCAAGCCACACCCCCATCTCCTAACTACTAACATCATCCCGCCCCCTTGACCTGTCCGTCCTCCCTGGACTGACCTATCTCCTCCCTACCTACACTCACCTTTACTGGCTCCATCCCCGCCTCTTCGACTTGTCTGCCTCCTCTCCACCTATCCTCTGCTCTATCCATCCTCTGTCCGCCTCCCTCTCTCTCCCTATTTATTTCAGAACCCTCTTCCCCTCCGCCATTTCTGATGAAGGGTTTAGGCCCGAAACGTCAAGTTTTCCTGCTCCTATGATGCTGCTTGACCTGCTGTGTTCATCCAGCCCCATGCTTGTTAACTGCACCTCCCAGTCGCGAACCATTTCAACTCCCCCTCCCATTCCTCAGACGACATGTCCATCCTGGGCCTCCTGCAATGCCACAGTGATGCCACCCGAAGGCTGCAGGAACAGCAAATCATATTCAGCCTGGGAACTCTGCAGCCCAATGGCATCAATGTGGATTTCACAAGGCTCAAAATTTCCCCTCCCCCAACCGCATCCCAAAACCAGCCCAGCTCGTCCCCGCCTCCCGAACCTGTTCTTCCTCTCACCTATCCCCTCCTCCCACCTCAAGCCCCACCCCCATCTCCTACCTACTAACCTCATACTGCCCCCTTGACCTGTCTGTCCTCCCTGGACTGACATATCTCCTCCCTACCTCCCCACCTACACTCACCTTTTCTGGCTCCATCCCCGCCTCTTTGACTTGTCTGTCTCCTCTCCACCTATCCTCTCCTCTATCCATCTTCTATCCGCCTCCCCCGTCTCCCTATTTATTTCAGAACCCTCTTCCTCACCCCCATTTCTGATGAAGGGTCCAGGCCTGAAACGTCAAGCTTTCCTGCTCCTATGATGCTGCTTGGCCTGCTGTGTTCATCCAGCTCCACACCTTGTTATCACGGATTCTCCGGCATCTGCAGTTCCTATTATCTCTCATGCAGCCTATACTGTCTGTTTCAAAGAGCTAGCTCATTAGACCTACTCCTCTGCACTTACCCCACAGCCCTGCAATCTTCCGCCATGAAGTATTTATCCAATTCACATTTGAAATTAATATTGAGTCTGCTTCCAATGACCATCAAGCAGTGCACTCCAAATCATAACAAACTGCTGTGTAAAATAAATCTCTTCCCTTTGGTTCTTTAATCAATGGCCAAAAACATGTGTCATTTGGTTACTGACCCGCCTGCTCATGAATACAATTCATTCCGATTTGCTCTGTCAAAGCCCCTCATAATTTTGAATGCCGTTTTAATTCATTATCTTTCAGGACTACGACTGGTAAGTTTATTTTAAGCCAACAGCAGTTCAGCCCAGATGTCAATCTAGTTGCAATTTATATTCAAAATTATTTTTTTCAACAGCATTTAAAGGCTTCAGTGATACAAAAGCAAAATCCTAGTAGATGCTGTAAATCTGAAAATAAAATGAAATTCTGGAAATACTGAAGTGACTGATAATTTTAAAAAAGAGATTTGAACTTCCAGTTATTAGCTGAAAGAATTGTTCCACAAGACGTCATGTTTTTAAACTTCTACCATTAGGAGTTAGAAGAAAAACACAGTTCAGTGAGTACTATTTTCTTTTCGGAGGCTTAATTCACTTAATGACAGAAAATGATGTTCCACTTGTCTTTATATCTCCTTAGCATTCTCCAGGGGACACATTCCTTACAGCAAACAGTCACTCCCACCTTCCAAAGTGTTTTTGTAGAGCTGTTTTGCTGAGTGGTAACTTTGAGCGACTATCTTCAAGGTGTTTTGTCCAGTTTTCAGAGTTTCTTTAGTCCACCATTTGCAATACAGCCTGTTCTGGTGAATCTTCTTATACGGCCATGCTACAATAAAGCTCCTGGAATCCAAATAAGATTGCAAAATGCTTCACTCCAACTAGAAACTGTATCCCTCCCATATCCAGCTGTTGTAGCTTGCAGAGTCAAACAGCCCTTTTGTCGAACATGGACTGTCAGTCTGTGCCACTTATTGATTTGTAGAGAAACCTGTAACCTAATCTCAAAAAGAATGCCTTCCTCTGCCCTCGTCCCATGACAATGTGAAACACATTTTGTATCCAGGTAGAAATGAAAATTAGCCATTCTTGACCTAAACTGCCTTTTGCATTGGAAGTAAATGGATAGTTCACACTACAGCTCTTTCCAACCCAACTTTCTGATCATTTTCTCGTGAATCACTCTACTCACTGCAAACCCAGGGACTGCTGTCATCATCTCCAAGCATAAATACCTGGTGCTTTCTTCTTTAGAAGAACAGGCAGACTTCAAACAGATCACATGACCCCTTTTCTTGACCCGGTGTTTTAAGTCACCTTTTTACTTAAATACAGTAACCTTGTAAACTTCATGCTTGCAAAAATGCTCAGCTCGTTTGGTACCATGTGTGGACAGAGAAACAGGTCTGTGACCTTACTTCAGACATTCATTTAGAGATTTCAGTCATGACCATCCAGGCCATTTGGAGGGGAGAACTGATGCATGTCCAAACTAATTGTTTTGGAGATTGGGACTGTAAGTTTTTAAAGCTAATAAGATGGGTTAGATACTCAGATCCAATAATCTGAAATTTCTCACTTTGTTAACCACACACAAACTTCAAGCAGAAGATGATTTGTGAAAATTGCAGATGTAAAAGTGTTTGATCAGTTTCTGTATGTGTTTCAATAGTATCAGTGCCAAATTATTGTTTCTAAATATTGATAAATATTTTCCTGTAAAGAAATTTCTGGGACATGCCCACCTGCCATATTGTGTTAATGTTTGTGGAGATGAGTAGGATCTCACCTACATGAATTTCATAACTGTAAACTGTGAGGATTCTTGTAAATTTACTTCCGAAGCACTCCAGACATAGAAACAGAATTGGTAATGGGATGACAGGGGATTTTGCAATACTGGGTGGATATCTTCCCAGAGGTTTATTCAAATCACTCTTTATTCCAATCCCCTACCCAGTCAAACAACCTTTATCATGCCAATATTTTTATAACTGACAAATGAAAATGTTGAAAAAAATGAAAAGAGACACAAGCATTTTTAAAGCTTTTTATGGTTTTTCTTCCAGGTTGCACATAGACATGTTTTGGCGACCAGTTATCAATCCCTGGACATTCCAGGACAATCTTAGACAGTCAGTAACCCTGGTTTGCCGTGAAGATGTCTTTTGCTCACTATTACAAAAATGATGTGAGGATTTCCATATTATTGAGGTGATGATGTGTTGTGAACCTTTGCTCCATTTGTGGATAAGTGCCATGTCCAAACATCTGTCCTGAAATTTCCTCAATTTGTTGTGACTGGGGAATTTTTATTCTGTGCGCCAACTGGGCAGAAAGCCCATCTGATGTTTATTAGAGTAGTTATCATTATCGTAACACATAAAGAATTACTTTATTAATAAATAAGTGCACAATAAATGGAAACTCCAGAAGTTAGACGTATCGGAGAGAACACAACTCACAGGTTGGTACCTGTTCCCATAAACAGAGCTGCCACACATTTTAGAGTTTTAAAAAAATAGTTCAGGTGGTGCAACGACTTTGATTTCTGGTGCAGTGTTGCTTCAAGGCAAATAATTACTTTGCCAGGGTTTGAGATTCCTGATTCAATTTTACTGCCTGTTTAGTTGCCACAGTGTTATAAAATATGGACAATTGTGTTTTGAATTCCATCATCCAATTTTGTGTTTACGACTTACATGGAATGAAATAGTTTTTAAGAGGGTCATAGAATGGTCATAGACATCACCTGACCACATGGTTCGGCCAAGTTTCAGAAAACCAATATTGTTTACACAAGAAACAGTTTGAGCTGAAATTAACAATTGTTTCCCAAGGCAATGAAACCATTTAATTCCCTCCATAGGATATGCAAAAAGATCCTCCTTTCTGATGTCACACAATTAAAATTTTCACATGTTGCAAATGGAACATTACGTGCAGTATCCTGTGCCTCTAGCCATTTCTTGATATGCAGTGAATCGGTGCCTGGAGCGGGGTCTCCTTGTGACCTGGGACACCTTGCAGAAGCCCTAGAGCTGTGTTTGTAGACCCTTTGTACACAAGATGAACTCTATGTAATTTCTTTTTAATCTTTTTGTAACTCAAAATATCACCAAATTGTGGCCACAAAATACTTTTTGCTGTATCTTTCTTGATATATGTGACAACAAATAACTCATATCCCAATTGTATTCAAGAATAATTTCCTTGTATAAATAATTGAAAACAAATTTAAAAAATAAACAAAAACAAAACATGAACCTCCTTGATAACAAGCATGGGGCTGGATGAACACAGCAGGTCAAGCAGCATCATAGGAGCAGGAAAACTTGACGTTTCGGGCCTAAACCCTTCATCAGAAATGCTTTATCTATGAACCTCCTTGATCCCTGTCAATCTCTTGAGCTGCAGGGTTGGTTATGTAGGAATGAAGAAATGACCAAACCTGGACCTGCTGTTTTACCGCCATCCAAAATAAACGCAATGTTCCGAGTTTACTACTACATTCAAAAAAGTTATGTTGATCTTCTCTCTGGTCTCAAACCCACCTTCTGTATCGAAGTGCATTCCTGTTCAACTCACCTCCCATGGCTTGAGTCAATTAAATGTTCAGTGCCAGTCTTAGACTGTCTGTTGAGTGGTGCCCGTTGAATGGCACAGCAGATTTGATAGGCAAAATGGCCTACTCTAGCTGTAGTACATCTTATCTTATTTTTGTATATCTTAGTTTTCTTATAAGAAAAATTATGGGAGGTCAAGCATGGGTGTGTATTAAATGACAGAATGACATACCACAAGCTCAACAATCAAGGATAAATTGAATTTTCCCCTGCTCAATGACAGCACATTTTGGGTAACTGAAGTTGCTGCCCTGCATTAATCTTCAGTTTGCTTCTGCACAGCTCCCTATTGGAAAATAGCGTGGTTACATTTATCATTTATCCCAAAACATGAATTAAATTTAAACACAACAAATATATTTGTAAATGATTTACACAATTACTGTCTGGAAGTTCTTCTTTCAACCTAAATTGTCCAATGAGAATATTGTTGCATAAATATTTGATTTTTTTTTTCTTTATTCATGAGGGCGTTGCTGGCTAGGCAGCATCTATTGCCCATTCCTAATTGCTCAGAGGGCAGTTCAGAGTCAACCACATTGCTGTGGGTCTGGAATCACATGTAGGCCAGACCAGGTAAGGATGGCAGTTTCCCTCCCTAAAGGACATTATGGGTTTTTCCTGACAATCAACAACGGATTCATGGTCATCATTAGATTCTTAATTCCACATATTTTATTGAATTCAAATTCCACCATCTGCCATGGTGGGATTCGAACCCGGGTCCCCAAAACATTATGTGTGGGTCTCTGGATTAACAGTCCAGTGATAATACCACTAGGCCATAACCTCCCCCGTCAAAAGATCTAATTAAGAAATTTGAATATCCCAGTTAATATTTTGCACTCTATCCCCAGCATTAATAAAAATAACCTTTCTTAATCTTTCTGATAATGGTTATAGTTTTTACATTGTGATTTGTTCCACGTGTATACTTACACCAAAGAGTCACTGGACAGCATTCCCCTTCGTGACCGCAGATGTGCTGGGTGGCTTGTAATATCACTGAATCACATTTCCTACTACGCATGGCTCAGGTAATCAATTCATTATTGAACCCATGATATTCCACTTTCTCAAAAATTAAATCTTCTGATTCAAAATCATGAATACAAATTTTGGTTAGTCATGCAAGGTGTAACTGGACTGTTCTTTTGAGGAGTTAATGGTTTTAATTTTTGAACAATTTTTACATTGATGTAACACAGCACTCGAAGTAACAAGGTAAACAGGTGTGACCAAGTGGCCAATGACCTAAGCAACTAGGTTCAATATAAAATTGAACACTAATTTAAATACAACTTCCGCAAACAAAGTCTGATGGAATGCAAAGAGAACAAGGTTACCACTGGTCAAAAGCCAACAGGCGATCAGCACAGACCTGTATCGCATATTGGACAGAGGGACAATGGGACAGTATTTAGGACCTGAAAATCATTAAGAGGTACTCAGCCAGAACAATAGAGAGAGACATTATGTTTCTGTATTCCCCAGTCGTGGCCAGACTCCTCAGTACTGTCAAGTAATAAGATCTTGGAAAGGGGGTGGGTATACATAGAATGACCTGGCCTAACCTCATTGGATGCTGTGACCCCTGTCCTGTGACCCCATTGGCTGAAGCCAGAGAACATTCTAGAAGGGCTCATAAAGGGGGTATAAGATGAGACACCCTGCAGCTGTTCCTTCAGGGTAGAGTTGGCTGATGAAGACTCTGTGTAACAATAAGGCCCCGAGTGTGGCACCTGCAGAGCTCAGTGAATTGTAACCAGCAGCCCAATCAAGTTCACCAGAGCCTGTTGTTATGCGTTTTTCGGACAGCCAACCTAGTTTGGAGAAAAGTTCTCAAATTGTTGTGTTAGAGTTGTTTATTTAATTTGTGAGTGTTTCAATAAAACTAAGTTTGAACGGCAGCTCTTTCTTTGTCTCAGACAGTAAGAGCACTTGGGTAAATGGGTTTTTGAGTAAGAGACTGGTTGAAGTGTTGACACAGACAACAAGGAGTTAATTTGCCATATTGATGCCACATGATCATCTGATTGACTCCTGTGTGAGAACTCCTTGAACAATGCGAGTGGAACTGTGGCATAATTCATTTTCAAATCAATCTAGGGAGAACATTTTAAAACTAATGTAATTAAAACTGTTTCAGCTCTTGACTAACATTAAAAATTTAACTGGCATTTGAATGCGATGTATTACCGAGTTGAGTTCTGCAACCGTGGAAGTGAATTGTCTGACTACGGAAGGAGGTGAATTTCTTGTTTCAGTGAAAAGCTGTAGAAGGTCAGTGGCTTTATAATTAACAAGCCGTTGAATAAAATGCACACGCAGAAATTTCATCTTCCAAAACTCCACCTTTCTGCAATTTTGTTAGGTTTGTTAGCTTTTTGGCTTTATTCTGCACATTTGGGTCTCTTCGAAGGTGGGTACAATGTGTACTGATGTAATTTGTTGTTGTTTTATTCCAAAAAGTCTTACCTAAGACAAAATGCTACCTGATTAGTTTGTTGGGAGAAGTTAAGTCATTATGTTCTACTGCTAAAGGCATCTGTCAGCCTTCTTATTTGCAACAACACATGAGTTACCAACCGAGGCTAAGCCCAGAGCTCTGCTCAGCTTGGTCCCAGATATGATCTACTCTCAACTCATCATTGTCAATTTAGTAGCTTCTCAGGCCTCTGTGTTCTTTTGCCACTCAAAATCAAATTATTGCAAAATTCTCTCGAAGCTTCCAACCTTCTTCCTTCCACAAGCTACAAGCTGCCCACAATGTTACAGCCTGTAGATAGTCCTGCATTTCAATTACTTTTACCTTTACTGTCCCTGTGATATGTTCATGGCTTCTCTTGTGTTGATTTGATGCTGCCCATTTATTTATGTCAATCTATTTTTAAAAGAACTATACAAACAAAAAAAGGCAGATAAACTTTTGTTAAAGAACAGGAGAAAGACGTCAGAGTGTATGAAGGTCTTGGAGGTGCAGAAGGAGAGCATTACCCCATCTTATACACATGTGGGTGCAAATGCTATTTTCTCTGCTTGTGTTTGTGTATGCTTTTACAAATGGCAACATTTCTGGACCACTCTCCAAACAATCAGAAGTAAATTCACTGGATATCTTTGTTTAAAGGAGATTGATGATCATAGACAATAAATTAAAAATAAGTTGAAACACAATACAAATAAGCTGCAAAAAGAAAATTAAATTAAAAATAAGTAAATGAACAAATAATTGAAAGTGAAGTGAACTAAAACTGAAAGCAACTAAAAATGAAAACCAAATAGCTGACCACAAAAATCTGAAATTCTGAAAAAATGCACTGTAAAACCAGTAATAGAGGTAAAGGGAAATAAATAGTTAGGAAAGGAAGCCACGAGGAATGGAGAAAAAAAAATTGTTGGTTAGTAGAAGTGAAGAGAAGATTGTAATGATTATAATGAGGTCAGCCAGGTGGACCTCATGGAGCATGAATTCCCTGATTGAGGCTATTAAACCGGTCCAATCAGGGAGCCTTGACTGACACATAAGAGCAGGAGTGTCAGACACCTGCTCACTCAGAGCTGGATCAGTGTCAAAGATTGTCCACATTTCAATAAAGGGTGACTTGGTAACAGACTACTAGCCTCTGTGGAGTTATTTTAAAGATGGCTTTGAATACTTGGCTGACAAACAATAATAATTACCATTGGTTGCAACTTGTAGGAAGGATTTTTGAAATTGTGATTTAAGAAATTTGTAAGTACACAGCATTCAAAATATTGAAATTCTCAATTGCAATTTTTATGTGTGGAGTGCCTTTAACAAAGTGAAAAAACACTTCACAAGTGTGTGAGCAAATAAAGTTTGACAAAAGGAGATATTTGGGCAAATAAACAAAGCTTTTGATGGAAAGCTAGTTTTTAAACAATATTTTAAATGGGAAAATAGAAGGACACAGAAGTTTAAAAATGGAATTATAGGATCAGGGTTAGAAATTTCACAACGGTTGAGAATTAAAACTAGGGTTGTTCAAGAGGCCAGAGATTTCCTCATTGTGTCCGATGGAATGTATTAGGATTGACCGAAGATTGGTTAGCTAACAGGAAGCAGAGAATCAGGATAAATGGGTTATTGTCATGTTGGCAAACTGCAACCAGTAGAGTATCACCAGTGTTAGTGCTGGAGCCTCAACTATTTACAATTTACAGTAGGACCTTGAATAAAAATGGCAAAGTGTCTGTGAGCTAAATTTGCTGATGACACAGTTGCAACAGCTTTCTGAGACTGCATTTGAGGACTGTGTACAATTTTGGTCTGTGCTTCAGAAGTGATATAATTGCATTGCAAATATGTCAGATAGAGTTCATTTGACTGATTTCTGGGATGAAACAGTTATCTTACAAGGAAAGACTGAGCAGGTTAGGTGTATACTCATAGGATTTAGGAGGATGAGAGGTGACCTAATTGAAACATAGAAGATACTGAAGAGTTTTGACAAGATGGATGCTGCATGTTTTCCCTTGTGAAGGAGTCTAAAACTAGGGGCCACTATTTAAAAATAAAAGTACCTCATTTAAGATAGACATAAAGAGGAAACTTCCCGTTTAGAGGTTGGCTTGACTTTGGAATTCTCTTCCTCAAAGCATTGTAGTCTGGATCATTGAAGACACTGAAGGTTGAGTTACACAGATTTTTGTCGATGAGGGAGCCAAGCAAAATGGAGTTACGGCCAAACTTGGTTCATCCATGAATGGTGTAGCAGGCCTGAGGGTTGAATGGCTTACAAAGCTCCTATTTCTGGTGTTCTTATGGCCAGAAATGAATCTGAATGGGAAGGGGGGATTCCAGTTGTGCTGCATTTACCATCTGATGGCATAGGTAGAATTTGAAATGATGTTCTATTGACAGAGTTTGAGGAGTTAGGTTCCAGGTTAAAGTGCAGAACCTTAAAGGGAATAATCTTTAAATTGTTACCTGATCCTTACACCAATTAACATAGGTTCAAGCACGTCAGAGAATTAAACACACAATTCAGAAAGTGATGTGGAAAGAAAGGGCTTCTATTAATTGGGAGCTGACACCAGTACTTGGGCTAGAGGCAACTATTCTGTTGGCCCTTAATTCAGATTGGGATCAGCATCCTGTATAACCATATAACTCAAGCTGTGGATAGGGCTTTAAAGCTAAAAGATTAGTGAAATAACTCTTCAGAGGCTGGCATCCCATAACTAATCAATAGCAACTGAGTCAGGCATTCAGGGGCTCAATATCCCTGAGAACCATCCTTTCATCTCAGCCAGGGCTCCCTGACTGGATCAGATTAACAGTCCCAATTAGGGAACTCATTCAATGAGGTCTGGCTGGCTGACCTTGTTACAATCACTACAATTAGAAGACAGGATGTTCAGGTGAAGGGAGATTTCAAAATTCAAAGATAAAAAGAAGTGACAATGGAAAAATATATTGAAGTAAGTAAAGAGGAGCCTCGTGGGATAGGATAAGGCACAAAGTTTAATGGTAATAGTGCATCATTATTGTAATGTCCATGTAGGGAATAGAGTGAAAATATAAATTTATCTAAATGCGTAGCGCATCCGCAGTTAGAAACATGAATTTTAGTGGTGGAAATAAAGAAATGTTATTTAGATTTAATTGCCCTGACACAGACATGGTTACAAAGTAACCAAAATTGGGCAAGAAATAAAGACAAAGAGAACGAAAAGCAGAAAGATTAGATTTAATAGTGAAGGAAAAACGTAAGGACAGTCATAGCAATGCTAACCATAACACACTGCATTAAGCAAGAAATAGCTAAAGCTTGTAAGAAAGACAATGTCAAAAATGTGAAAGTTTAATTTTTGTACTGGATAGACAAGTTGAATTGGCAAAGGTTGTTTGGAAGATTACCAGCAACTGCACTCCCCCTCCTCCCCCAACAGTTGATGACTAAGAAATCTTGGAGGATGTACTGAGGCTGCAAAGGGCACAGAATGTATCCAGGGTGGGGGACATCAATGTCCATCACCAGGAGTGTTTAGAAGCATTACTACTGAACAGACAGGTCAATTCCTATTGGTCATAGCTGCAAGTCCAGGCCTGCAGCAGATGCTGAGGGAACTAACAAGTAGGGAAAACATATTTAACCTCATCCTCTTCAATATCTGTCATAACTACATCTGTCCATGACTGTATCATCGGAAGTGACCATTACACAATCCTTATGGAATCAAAGCCTTTCTTTCACATTGACAATGCCCTACTTTGTGTTGTGTGGCACAAACATTATGCTAACTGGGATAGATTTCATATAGGTCTAGCAGGCCAAGGCTGAATATTCATAAGATGCTTTAGGTCATCAGCATCAGAATTTTATTCAGGCACAATCTGTAACTTCATGACCTGGCATATTCCCCACTCTAACAGTACAGATAAATCATGGGGTCAATCCTAGTTCAATGAAGGAGGGCATGTCAGGAGCAACACCAGGCACATCTAAAAATAAGTTGTTAACCTGGCTACGCTACAACACAGGATGAGTTGCATGTCAAGCAATGTAAGCAATATGCAATAGACAGACCAAAAAAAATTCTACAACCAACAGATCAGCTCAATATAGTCCTGCACATCCAATCATGAATGGGAATGGACAATTAAATAATTCACTGGAGGAGGATGCTTGATAAATATGCCCATCCCCAACGATGGGGGACCCCAGCACATCAGTGAAAAAAAAGACAAGGCTAAAGCATTTGAAACCATCTTCAACCAGAAGTGCCAAGTTAATAATCCATTTTGACCTCCTTCTGAAGTTCCTAGCATCACAGGTGCCAGTCTTCACTCCATTTGACATAAAGAAACAGCTGAAGCCACTGGATACTGCAAACGCAAAAGGCCCTGACAAATTCCAGCAATAATGCTCCACACTTCTGTTCAAGAATTGGCTGTGCCCCTAGTCAAGCAGTTTCAGGACAGTTATAACATCAGCATCTGAAGCATTCTTTGTCCAAATGTAGCAAATCTGAACAATATTCTTGCGTGGGCTGGTAAGTGGCAAGTAACATTCATATCACAACTGCCAGGCAATGACCATTTTGAGGGAATGCAACTACTGTCCCTTGGTATTAAACAGCAATTCAACAGCTGTCAGCCTAATCGATGTGCCGCAGTGTCTCCAACTGCCGTTCAAGCTTCAAAATTTGGAGCTCAAGTTTCTGCAGTTGGGAACACTTCCTGCACATGTGGTCAACTAGGACACCAGTAGGTTCCATAATGAAAACCCATATACTATCTGAGTCAGAGCTATATCACCACTCCTTCACTGTCACTGGATCAAAATTCTGAAAATCTCTCCATTAGAACTCTATGGGTGTTTCCACACCACATGGGCTGTTGAATTTTAGGAAGGCACTCACAAACACCTTCTCAAGGGAAATTTTCAGATGGACAATAAATGCTGGCCCAGTCAGCATGCCTTCATCATGTTAATTAATAAAAAAAAAAACAATGCTTTTGTAACAATTTCCTCGAGTACTACTATTTCAGATCTAGTATCATGCAATGAAGCAGGATTAAGTTGTCACCTCACTGAAATAAAGCAATCACCTGGATATCAGGGGACAGCTAGTTGAGATTGATTGATTGAATGGATGAAAAGGATTGGTGGAAACAAAGTGTTGAATGTGCAAAGTCACGATTCAAAATGTTCAGTGAAAATATGTTCCATAATAAACAACAAGTCTGTGATAACAATCCATCTGTTTTTTTACGGAGGAGGTTGAAAAGAGTATTAGTATGAAAGAAGAGGCAACTTAGCAGTAAAACAAAGGATTGAGAGCGTTTTTCAAAAGTAAGGGCAATCAAAAAGTAATAAAAGAAAAAATGTGCATGAAGTTAAACCGATTAAGTAATTAAAAACAGATTGCAAATGCTTTCAGGAAATATATAAAAAGGAGGGCAGAGAAAGTTAATGGTAGTCACCTGAAGGCAGAAATCTGACAAATAATCATGGTAGAACGAGGAAATGGCAGCAACATTGAGTTACTGAAATTTTTGTTTAGAAAGGGGTCACCCTTTGTCCCCCTTTCCCCTATGAAGACACCCAATGCTCTCTGGGAAGGATCATCTTGGCTTACAGCTCCAAGTTTTGCTTTTGCCCCTGCTCCTTTTTTGCTTTAGCTAGGTGAAAAACAAAACAGCAGCAGCAGATACTGCATCAGCGGTTTTGGAAACCTTTTGACCCTCTCTCAAAACAGATTTCTCCAGGAACAAATCCACAGCAGTAGAATCTCCCATCAAAATAAAACTGCTTTTCCAGAAAAGACACTGAAGTCCATCCTAATCCACTGTCCAGTTTTAAATCCGAACCTACCTCCAAACTGGTACTAAATTCTAATTGTCAATGCAATCTATCAAAGCACTCTGCTATAAACTTAAAATAAATTTTAAAATGAACTCCAAGCCCAAGACTAACCATAAAGATTGTTCTGATCTATATCCAATTGATTTATCCAGTGACGGCAAAGTCAATGTAGCAACAGCAAAGTTGATGAAATAATGGGATGTCCATAACATTTCAGAGATATCAAAACTCCCTTGGACCCTACTACATCATTCAATATGATCACAGCTGATCATCCAACACAATACTCTATTCCTGTTTATTCCCCATACCCTTCAAACCCTATACCCTAATAACTATATAAAAACCAAAAGAACTGCGGATGCTGTAAATCAGGAACAAAAACAAAGCTGCTGGAAATGCTCAGCAGGTCTGGCAGCATCTGTGGAGGAGAAAACAGAGTTAACGTGTCAGGTCCGGTTACCCTTCCTTAGAACCCTCTGAGGAAGGGTCACCAGGTCCGAAATGTTAACTCTGTTTTCTCCTCCACAGATGCTGCCAGACCTGCTGAGCT
>JAHRHZ010000139.1:48196668-48225088 GCA_024137785.1 Ginglymostoma cirratum | reverse complement strand
GGCCTGGCCTGGGACTTGCCGCCCCCACACTGGCCTGGCCTGGGACTCGCCTCCCCCACGTTGGCCTGGCCTGGCCTGGGACTCGCCGCCTCCACGTTGGCCTGGCCTGGCCTGGCCTGGCCTGGGACTCGCCGCCCCCACGCTGGTCTGGCCTGACCTGGGGCTTGCATTAACTCACTGCCCCCGCACTGACCTGTCCTGGGGCCTACCTCCAGGACCACTTCTGTGACTTCTGCACCGGTTTGGCCTGGGACTCGCCTCCAAGACTCAGCAGTGACGACCTTCAGTCTCCTCTATTCGCTTCTGGGTAAGTTTAAGTTAAAACTTTAAAAAAAGAATACTAAGAATGGGAGGAGCAGAGGAGCTCTGGCTGGTGTGTCTTATTCTGCTGCCATCTTGTACTCTACAGTACTAACTGATCCAGTCTCCCTTCACACATCAGACCTGCCATCCCAGGAATCAGTCTGATAAACCTTTGTTGCACTTCCCCCAAAGCCAGAACCCACAGTTAAGGGGTCCAAAATTGTGCACAATACTCCAGATGTGGTTCTGTACAATTGCAACAAGACATTCTTGTTCCTGTGCTCAAATCCTCTCACTATGAAGGCCAACATATCATTTGCCTTCTTCATCACCTGCTGTACCTGCATGTTTACTTTCAGTGGCTGATATACAAGGACAGCCAGGTCTCATTGCGCCTCCCCCTTTCTCAATCTATCACCATTCAGATAATAATCTGCCTTCTTGTTTTTGTGGCCAATATAAATAACCTCACATTTATCCACATTATACTTCATCAGCCATGCATTTATCCTTTCACTCGACTTGTCCAAATCACACTGAAGCATCTCTGCACCCTCCTCATATTTCACCCTCTCACCCAGTTTTGTATCATCTGCAAACTTGGAATATTTCATCTAGTTCCCTTATCCAAAATATTAATACATATTGTGAATAGCTGGGGTCCAAGCACAGATCTCTGTAGTACTGTTGCTGCTCACCACTTGGAAAAAGACCTGTCTACTCCTGCCTTTGTTTCCATGTCTGCCAATCAGTTCTTTTATGTTGGTAAACTACCTCAATCCCATACACTTTAATTTTACATGTTAATTTCTCATGTGGAACCTTACTGAAAGCCTTCTGAATGTCCAAGTGAATCACATCCACTGGCTCCCCCCTTATCAACACTAGAAGTTACATTCACAAAACATTCCATTTATCAAGCATGATTTGCTTCTCATAAATGCATGCTGATTCTGTCTGATCCTGCCATTGTTTTCCAAGTGCTCTGCTATTAAATTTTATATAATGGACTCTAGTATTTTCTTCACCACCAATGTCAGGTTAATTGGTCTACAACTCCCTGTTTTCTCTCTACCTCCTGTTTTTAAATAGTGGTGTTACATTAACAAATTTCCAATCTGTGGGAACTGTTCCAGAATCTATAAAAACCTTGAAAAAACAACCAATGCATCCATTATTTCAAGTGTCAATTCCTCAAGGACTCTAGGATGAAGATTATTGGACCCTGGGGATTTATTAGCTTTCAAATCGTATCAATTACCATTTCCCTACTCATACTGATTTCCTTCAGTTCCTCCCACTCACTAGACCCTGTGGTCCCCAACATCTTTAGGACATCATTTGTGTCATCCTTTGTGCAGAAAGAACCAAAATATGTATTTAATTGGTGTGCTACCTCTTTGTTCTCCATTATAACCTCCTGTTCCTGATTGCAAGGGACCTACATTTGTCTCTTTCAATCTCTTTCTTTTCACATACCTACACAAACATTTGAAATCAGTTTGTATGTTCTTTGCAAGTTTACATTTGTATTCTATCTTTCATCTCTTAATCAATCCCTTTGTCCTCCTTTTCTGAAGTGTAAACTGCTCACAATCCTCAGGTCTGCTGCTGTTTTGGCCAAATTGTATGCACCTTCCTTGGATCTAAAATTATCTCTAATTTCCCTTGTTAGCCATGGTTGTGTCACCTTTCTCATTTTATGTTTACACCAACAAGAATGAACAATCATTGCAGTTTCTCCACACAGTCTTTAATTGTTTACCGATGCCCATCCAATGTCATATCCTTAAGTTATGTTTCCCTATTTTTCATAGCCCGCTCACCATCGAAGTTTCCTTTATTTAGATTCAGGACACTTGTCTCAGAGCCAACTATGTCACGTTCCATCTTAATGAAGACTTTTATCATGTTCTGGTCTCTCTTCCCCAAGGAGTCTCATATAGCTAGTTTACCAGTGATTCCTTTCTCATTCCACAATACCCCCATCTCAGATGATGTGTCCTCTAGTTGGTTCCTCAACATATTGATCTAGAAAACCATCCTGTACACACTCCAGGAATTCCTCCATGACATATTGTTACTGATTTGATTTGCCAATCTATACATAGATTAAAGTCATCCAAAATTACAGCTGTGCCTTTGTTGCTTGCTTCCCTAATTTCCTGTTTAATGTCTTCCCCAACATCACCACTACCATTTGAGAGTCTATATACAATCCCATCTATCATTTTCTGCCCTTGGTGTTGCTAAGCTTTACCCATATAGATTCCACTTCACCAGAGTTAATATCCTTCCTTGCTTTTGAGTTAAATTTCCTTTTTAACTAGTAATGCTACCCCATCGCCATTTGCTTCTGCAACTACGTCTCTGTAATCCTAACTGTATCATACTTGTTTATATCTATTTATCTGTTAAAACCATCAATATACCTGAGCTGTAATCAGTGTTGGTGCTATTTCACAGTATATTCCATTTGAAGTGGGGTGACTTAATATCTAATAGTCAAGGAATTAATAATTTATTTCATGTTCAGTTAAACACGGTGTAGATTTTGACTTCATAGGATTCTATGCTAACACTGATTGTAGACACTGATTTACAGAAGACATAGATTTAAATAATTGGTTAAAGAATCAGTTGAGAGATTGATACCTTTTTATATGCCATGGTGATCTGGAACAGACTGCACGATGAGGTGATACAAGCAGATTCAATAACATTCAAGGGGGAAAGCACATAAATTCTTGGAAAGGAAGCTGTGGGGACACAGCAGGGATTGTTAAAATGAGGTATTTCAGTTCATCATGCATGTGCTTTGGTTGAACTATCCAAAGAATCTATTTTCGATAGCCCAAGACCTTTTGTAAAAATCTTCATGTATTCATCAATTCTTTCTGAATGGTCCTGTTTAATCAGCTGTGCCCCCTCCCCCAACTTTCAGGCAGTTCATTCCAGCTCATAGTAACTGTAGATACGAAACAAATCCTCACGTCATCTTTAGATCTTTTAATAATCACCTTAAATCTGGATCTTCTGGTTATCAACACTTTTATCATCAGAAACGGTTCCCTCTCAAGTACGACAACAAAATCACTGATGTTTTTGGACATCTCCAAAAAATCTCCTGTTATCTTTCTTTGCTCTGAAGAGCACAAACCCAGCTTCTTCAGCCTTTCCAGATAACTTAAATAAATCCCTTCTCTCAAAGCCCATTCTAATACCACTGCATCCTCTCCAAAGCCTGGCGTATGATGTTCTTAAATGAACACCATACTCGAGCTGAGGCCTAACCAATGTTTTCTAACTATTTTGTTGGATGTCCTTTTTGTATGCTGTGTCTGTCAATAAAGCAGACAGTTCAAACTACAAACAGTTCAACAATCTTCTCAACTTGACCATCCACCTGCAGAATCATGCATACATACAGGCTGGATTTCTTTATTCTTGTAATCCACCCCCAACTATAACTTGTGACATTAGTTCACAATATCTCTCTTCGTTCTTCTGGTCAATATGGATGCAACATTTCATCCAGCACATATCTACACATTTGTCTATGTCCTGCTGAAGTCCATCTCCTCATTGTAACATTTACAAATGTCATAAAGCAGGCAAATGTTGAAATTATTAAAGAAAAAAAAATCTTGTGCATTTCTGCAGTGGTTTTCACAACTAGCAGTCATACCAGAACGCTTCGTAGTCAATCAAATACTTTTGACGCGTAGCCTCCGCAGCAAGGTAGGTGTGCATTGTACACCCAAGTCGAGGTAATTTATCTTTTAAGAGCTGGTACTGACAGAATCAGTCTTACGGTATATTTATGGGACTTAAGATTCTCTGATACAGATATAGATTGTCCAAAAATAATATTTTAAAATCGTTTTAAATTATAATTGTTTCTGCTGCACAATTATTTATTCAAGTAGGCTACAGGGGACAATAGCATTAATTATCTATTCAATACTTAATTGTTACAATGACTGGGTCACAGCTACAGGGTTTAGATTATTTTGCAAAACATGGTACTTCATTGGTTAACAGAAAGTGAGGAGCTTTCTCAAGTTCCTGTGAAACTGGCTTATCCAATTCTTCAGGGAATCAGTGTGGGGATAATTAAACATAATCTCGGATACTTGTGTTGAATCAAACGTTAATTGCACTAGTGCAGGCGTGGGAACAAAGTGGGAGGGCCTATCGACAAGGTCTACTGGGGACTAGCAAAATCGTGAGCGAAAAAGTAAACAAAATACTTGAAACTGCCGATACATCCGGAGCACCTCTGGGAATCCAGAAATCTCTCTCGTCCTGCAGTAATATCACGTTAAAAATTGAAAATTTTATTTAAAAAATATCAGGAATGGTTTACTCAGAAAGGGGGTCGGGGATAAATTAGTTCTGAGCAATAAACTGGCCCGCTTTAAGTCTTGTGTAGGATGTTTTTCCCTCGTGCTCAAACTCGGGAGCAGATTTCTCACACAGATGTTGGAAAACTGTGTACACAGCACAAAATATACATTTCCAACAAGCAAGATCATTTTAATTAGGTCCATACTTGCATAAACTTTGCAATACATTTAGATTATGTTTGATCTCGACATAGTTGAATTAAGTAAATTATCTGAAATGGTTGGAATTGGCGGAATAAAGAACACGGTCAAATTAAGTACCAAGCAGCGGAAAATATCAGATAAAACAATTTCCTTTGCACATTTAATTTTGTCAACATTATGAATTTGGAGTACTATACGGTGAATTTATTACAGATTGTGTAGATTTCCTGTAAAAGTAAAAACCTACTAGTTTGCGTTAACCGAATTGACATACACAGTACATTCAGTTTTCTTCAAAAATGCAGCAATGTAATCTATTTTGGGATCATTGAAAGCCATCTCGGAAAATTATACATTTCCGATGATTTAAACGGCAGTGAAATTATGCAAGGTTTTCCATACTTGCCAGTAATTGGATGTTGGCTGGTTGTAAAGAACGCTTGCACAGAGTTTAGTTGAGAGACACCCGCCCTCACGATATGTTGTAATCCTGAGATGAGTTGTGCTACTTTATTGGCCCTGGGGTTCAAATTTATAGGAGGGGTGCCTTTATTTCCCAGCCCTTTCGCTGAGTGTCCTCTTGTTGCATAGTTTAGAAGTCACTTGAGGTGGCAGTACAAAGAGCTCTAAATCATGAGGAAAGAAATGTGCTTCCAGTTACATATGAAGAATAAAACAGCCACGCAGCGAGGTTAAGGTCAGAGTCAGCTTTCAGCTGAGTAAATGTACTTGGCACTACAGTGAGCTGCTGTTCATTGATATGACCTCAGATTTAGGGAAATTCCCTTCCACACTAGATACACACACGATTAAGGGTTGGTTTACACTGTAATTCAATACTCCACCAGATTTAACCACCGAATGCCATCAATCTGCAACAGACGGCGTCAATTGTACACATGCAGACAGATGTGCCAGTTTCAGCAGCCCCTCACCAAAAACTAGAAATGTAATCAACATGGCTGAATAGAGGGGTAGGGGTCGGGGTCGGGGAGGGGGGATGAAAGCTGCAGAACTGAAGGGAAACACACGTCTTGCTAAAGGACGTGTTTGTGATATTAACCATCTGGTCAATGTTCTCCACATGTACTGAATGAATTATGGCAGAAATCATTGTCAGGGGATAGCTTGTCTAGGGTGGTGGGTGTCATGAATGAACTGACAGCAGTGACCTCCACATGGTTGTCAGCGTGAATGAGGAGGGTGGTGAGGGAATGTGGAATTGTTGTGTTGCTGATGCTAGAAGGGAACTATTTGCTGTCTGGCTCGGGGTTTGGGGGGGGGGGGTGCGTTCTGGTGGAAGCGTGCAGGCGCCCGGGGGGCGGACGGTGACGGCGGCGGTGTCTGAGCCCAGGGCGGAGGGATACGCAGCTTGTGTGCGCGCGCGGCTCTGGCTGGCGGCGGCGGCAGCAGCGGCTCGAGCGGCGGCTGCACGGAGCCGGTTACCGTCCAGCGCACCGCCTCCCCCAACCCCCTTCCTCCACGCACGCACACACCGTCAAGAGCTCTCTGACTGAGTAAAACCGGCAACCACCCCCACGCCCGGGGAAAACATGTCAGTCCGGTGAAGCGGTTTGCCTGTGTGTGTGTGTGTCTCTCTCTGTTCGGTGAGGTTAACGAGAGCCGGCGGGCTTTTCAGGGACTGGAGGCGATGGCGCCGGGACCTCGGACGGAGCTGGTCGGTAAACGGTTTGTGTGTGTGGGAGACAGCGGCCGGGAGCTGGACGTGTCCAGAATCCATGAATGGCACTGGCGAGCCGGGGTGATCAGAGCCGTCTCCTACAGGGAGCCTTCCAACAGAGAGCTGTCGGTGAGTGTCCGAGGCAGACCCCTAGTTCTCCCCGACTCCACTAGCCTCTGTCTGTTAGGGTCTGTCTGTCTCCCTGTCTGTCCGGGGATCTGACCGCCTCCATGTCTCCCTGTCTGTAAGGGTCTGTCTGGCGATCTGACCGCTTCCGTCTCTCTGAGGGTCTGTCTGGGGATCTGACCGCCTCCGTCTCTCTGAGGGCCTGTCTGTGACGGTCTTTGTGGGGCTTTGACTGCCTCCGAGCCTGTGTGGGGATCTCGCTGTCGGTCTGTCTCTGAGGGTCTGTGTGGGAATCTGAGGTCTCGATGTCTGAGTGGGGGGTCTAGATCTGTCTGCCTTGATGTCAGTGTGTTGGCTGTCTCGACACCTGTGTGTGTGTGTGTGTGTGTGTCTGTCTGTCTGTTTATGTATCTATGTGGGAAACTATCTCCTGATTGTGGATGCATGTCTAGGGTGTGTCTTGTGTGTTCCTCCCTTGGTCTATCTGGGTCTCTGACAGACTTCCTTTGTATCTGTGTTTTTGACTGTCCATGTCTATCTGTCAACGACTCTGTGTATCTCTATGTCTGTCTTGTGTGCATCAGCCACTCTCACAACGTGGACCTCACAGCTTTGCAGCTGTCTTGAGATTCTGTCCAAACACTTAATTTCCTGTGTGTGTGTTTTTGTAAAGTGCCAAGACCTGGTTTGGAACTTATTACTTGCAATTAACATGAAATCATTGCATCAATTCTGATTGCAGCGCGAGCAACCCTTCCCCCAACCCCGCTTCCCCTGCCCCGGAAGAAACTACGTGTGGGGTTATTTAAATGCAAGATTATTCGTTATGTTCTCGTCCTCGAGAGCTAGAGCAAATGCCGTTAGGTTGGAAATACATGTTGTAATTACAGTGTGAGCGTGGCACGATCGTGATGTTTTGTAATACTCGTACTTGCATATGTTTGGCGTCGCGACACTGGTGTTATCCGAGAATAAATAACAGGGCATTTGTCCCGGAGCTATTTCTGGGGCTGCGCCTTCTTGTGATTATGTTGCTGCTGGTTTGGCGTAGACTTGATCGCTGTTACAACCTCCCCCCCCCATTCTATTCATGGCTGCTGGGACGCGTAGCTTTTGTGCCCATTGATTAATTTAGAAACCGTATTTTTTTCGGAAAGAAAGTGTATATTGTGTTCAACAAATTTTGACGAAATGAGGACAAAGATGGCGAAAATACATGTTCCGTGGGACCACAGTTAGATTTGGTAACGCATGATGACCAGAAACATTTTTAAAATCAAAACCATGTGCTGTGTAAAAAGTAACTTTTAATCGTAGTAAACATGGACACAATTCTTTGTGTCAACAATATAAACTTCACACTCTTGACAGTAGGCTCCAGTTTTCAAGAACTCTCATCTATCTCTGGACGTTTGAAGGTGCCAGTGCTAGTTTGTCTTGTCACCATTAGTTGATATTGTAGAAATAAAAAGTATAATTCCTCTGATAGGTATTAAACATCTAGTTGGATGATTTCAATGTGAAAGGAAAACAAAATGTTTCATAATAACATGGATTTTCAAGATTGCTTCATGCTTTAACTTGATAAAATTTATTGAAAAGGTAGTGGGAAGAGCAAAGGGGAATATAGATATCATGTATTTGGAGCTTCAGTAAGCCTCTTGACAAGGTATTGCATTCAGGATTGGGGCAAAATCTGGAGAACATAGTTGAGGGGCTAAGAAATTTGCTGAAGAATAGATAAATAATAGGTTTGAAATGTCATTCAAATTGGAAGAGGGTGAAGACAAGCCTTGGTTCGACAAGTATCAGTGTTTGGACTATTGTTCATAATTTCTTTTTTGAGGTAGGAACAAGTAACTGGATATCAAAATCTGAAGATGATATTAAGGCGCAGGAGCATAACGAACACAATCAAAAATTTCCAAAACGGGAAGTTAAGTGGCTGATGGATTCTAGATAAATTTAACTTGGCTAAGTGAGAGGTAATTGATTTTTGGGAAGAAAGATAATTGTAGAATAAGAAACTGTAAGGAGTAAAAAAGTAAAGGAATATTGGAGAACAGATGAACAAATAATTAACATCATTGTAGTCAGTTTTCCAAGTTAAAATACTAGCAAGGCTGGATTTATTTCCAGGTACATAGAACTCAGAAGTGGTGAAATTCTGTTAAACTTTATAGGACTCTGGTTTGGATATGCTTGGGATTTTTCTGGTGTCTGTACCATAAGAAGACTGCAGAAAAGAAAAAACAAGATTTTCAGGGATGGTAGAACTCTGATATTATGGCTGTGGGGACAACTAAATGGGCTTTGTGTTTGAGAAGATGTAAGTGAGGTCTTTAAAATTTTGAATGGGTAGGATTGGGTAGGTAAGAAGAGAATGTGAGCGAATCTGAAACTAGGGTTCAAATTGGCTCATACATGAAAGATTGTTACTAAACGAAATCTAGCAGGAAAATGGGAAAATTCATTGTTCAAGATGTAGAACGTGGAGTGTGCAAACTTGGGAAGTGGTAAAGCAAAGAAGATTTTTCTCAAAAGGAGAATAGAGAAGTTGATGAAGGGAATGGGGACAAAAATTGGCAAGTGATCAGGCTGATTGAACAGGATGAGATTTGTGTAGGGTATAAACACTGTCACACTAGTTGGGCTGAATAGTTAATGTTGTATATCTGATGTAATGCAAGCTGTGCTAAACAAAATCAAACGGAACAATGAAATGTTTATTAAGTTGTCTGTGTAAGATTTTCAAATTGATTCTAATGTAGTGAATTCTGTTGATATAATAGTGTTGCGAGTGAGCATCAGAGTAGAGTCTTCCTGTTTGTGGTAGTGGTGAAGGATTAGTTTGCAAGAATGTCTGACATTGAGGCATAATATGGCCATTGCTGGGACGTCACTGAATCAAAACAATTCTTTTTAAGGGAATAGTTTTAAAAATTCTTTGCAACGTTTGTGAAAAATCTGAAGTTATTTTATTTGAGGTAACAGTTGTGACTGAATTTGGAAGCTGTATTTCTGACTGGTGGAGCTTTTTGCAGAGGTAACATGTTGATGAGGGCAATGCTATTAATGTAATGTCCATGGCCTTTCAAAGAGACATTTGATACAGTGCACAACAATCTGTGGACAAAATACACCTCATGGAATCAAAGGGATACTAGCAGCTTTGATGTGAACTTGGCCAGACAGAAAGCAATAGAACCGCGTAAGGGATGCCCTTTGGGGAGGTGCAAGATTTGTTATGCAGTTTCCCAAGGGCCAGCATTGGGATCTTTGCTTTTCTGATGTATATTAATGATGTGGACCAAGGTATATTGGGCATACTTTCAAAAGTTTTGTATGATTTGAAACTTGGGAGTATTGTAAACTGCAACGATGGTGTAGAGCTTCAAAAAGACAAAGACAAGTTGGTACAATGGGTGAACAGGTGGCAGATGAAGCTCAATGCAGAAAAATGTAAGGTGATTCATTTTGGTAGAAAAAACAGAGACAACACAAAAGGTACAACTCTAAAGGGTTTTTAGGAACTGAGGGCCTAGGCGTGCATACATAACTGAAAGTGGCAGGTCAGATTGGCAGTGCAGTTGATTCAGAATTCAGTATCCTAGTCTCTATTAGCATGGGAATGGAGTACACATGCAAGGGGGTTATCATGGAATTGGATATAACACTAGCTTGGTACAGCTGGAGTATTGTGTCTATTTCTGGTTGTGCATTTCAGCAAGATTGTGAGTGTATTGGAGAGAGTATAGAAATGACAATGGTTTTAGGGTTGAAGAACTTGAGTCACAAAAATAGAGTAAAGAAGTTGTTGCTGATTACTTTGAAGAAGAGAAGACTGAGATGTCTTCACAGTTGATGGGGAGAAACTGTTCCAACTTATGAATGGATTAAGAATTAGAGGACACAGATTCCATGTAGTCGGCAAAAGAAGCAAAAATGCTGAGAAATCTTTTCAAGCAATGATTGATTAAGATGTGCAATGTACTGCATGAGAGTGTGGTTGAGCAATGTTCAGTGGAGGCATTAAAATGGAATTGGACTGTAATGTATAAAGGAACAATGTGCATGGTTTTGGGGAGAAAGCAAGAAAATGGCTTTGAGAGCTAGAGCAGACAGGATTGATTGACCACCTGCACTGTAACAATGTCTGATTGTGTGTGTTTTCATATTATGAAATGGGCCGTATTATACAACCTTCTGTTGCCTGTTCATTTTGTTGGTTTTAGTGAGGTTGACAATGAAGAGTGGATGTATCAGATATTTGATGAAGTTAAGCGTAAATTTTTATTTGTATTTTTAATGGTGATATTATGTTTGTAGACATCAGAAATTATACAAGTACATTTAATGCTTGTCTTCTGCTTCTAAATGGCTGAGCATTGAACAGCTTCCAACACATAGTAATTAAATATTGGTCAAGATTCTTGTAGTATTCCAGTTGTATAAACTCTTTCTCGATGTAGTTAAAATAATGGATGACTTTGTTTCATTACTGTGTCTTAGACCATTCCCAAGACCTCATGAGTTTTACCTGAGAAGGTTGAAAGAAATAAGGGAAGAAATTGTAGGTAGTTGATCCTAAATTTTGAAAGTTGTCTCATTTCAAAAAGTTGGCTCAAGATGGAAAAATTGCAATTGTCACTTAATTGTTTAGCAAAGCATAAACATGGATTTGAGAAGGTCATGTCATCTAGGATAATGTGCATGGTTTAGAGAGGAGTGTCTCTGGGTACCTTTTATATTGACTTAAGAAAAAATTCTCATGTTTGCGGAAGGAGCATACCATAAGCATGATTCTACATTTTACAGAGGCAGGAAGCAGTTGCCTGGCTCTGAATTGAAGCAGGGTTAGGAGGCTGCCAGCTTGAGGTTTGGAGTACTGATGAGTAGAACATGGGAGAAACCTTTTAACTTAACATTTAAGATTTAAATCAAACTTGGCCATGGTGCAATCTAAGTAATTGGATATTTGGAGAAAACTTGCGAGTTAAACAATGTCATGTAACAATGATAGTGATGAAGGCAGAAACCAATATTAAGTTTAAAAGAAATTCAAAATGCTAGACCCAGGTGTTACAGCTAGGAACAAAGTGATGGTACGCGTATAATCCAATACTTTGAATGTATTTTATGCATTTTGGGAACAAATTGTTTTAGTAGGTTTTGAAACCATTTGTGACCGATTAAAATTATGGCTTTTGTGATGCAGTGCATGAATTATGATGTATATTGTACACTAATTTTACCACAACTATTTAACAAGAATCACATATCTTCTGAAAGTTTAGAGTTTGTGAAACTCATTTTTGGTAAGTTTTCATAAAGTGTAATTTGACAATCTTTACTTTTTAAAAAAGCTCTTTTGTATTTTGAGGCATGTTTGTTGGGACATTAGGTAAAACAATGTATATCATAAGGCTATTCAAAATAACTTCACATACAAATATGTGTTCATTGCGCCCTGAAACCAGTGAAGTTCACGCAGAAGCATGTCCAGATTGGAGTTTTGAATGAATCTGAGTGATAACAGTGGCTGCTGAAGATATAAAATTTTACATTTTTCTTTGACTGTATTTGGAAGTTTTTGAAATGCTGCCTTTTAATTGCGCTTTAGAGGAACAGATAATCAAGTTCGGAAAACTGTGTTCTGAAAGAGATTCCTTTCTACTTGCTGCATCTCCAGCTGTGCACTTCCACATTCTTCTACCTTCTGTAATGATGACAGGGAGTGTGGCTAGGTGCAGTTTGATGGGTGTATTAAGCTTTCCAATACTTTGCCTATATGGCTGTAATTGTGAAAGGCTATCTGCTATGTATGTGACATTAAAACCTGATGCTGATGCAACCTTCCTTGAACTTGACAGTAAATTTAATGATACGTGATCAAAAATATGAACATTGTTTTTGTTCTCCCCTTTAACTTCTCTCTTCAACATTGCTGTTTCCTCTTAACTCTTTCTTCTTTTTTCTTCTGTCCTCCCTTTTATGTTTGTTTTCACATTGTGTCTGCCTATTTTTCTACTTTTTTGCCCTCGTCTTATTCTTTCTATCATTCTCACTTGTTTATTTTATTGCCACTTTCTCAGTCTCTTTATCTTTCTTCCACATCTATCTCTGCTCTTTTTTACTGGTTATATCTTCATTTGTTTGACTTCTCTTTCCTTGCCCTCTTTCTCTTATCCCTGTTAGTTTCCTGTGTGGGCACATTTTGGCCTTCTGTCTTCTCCATTGCCAACATCAATCTTTCCCTTCCTTTCATTATCTCTCTTCTTCGCTGGCTTTTCTGTGCTTTCACTGTCATTCCCATTTTCTGTATTTCTCATGCTTTTTTGGTCATCCTCATTTTCATGATTTCCTGTATTCTGAGTCTGTTGTGTTGTTTTTGCTGAATTGACCTGTCTTGAACTTTTGATCTCTTTTCTCTGTCGATTACATTTGTGCATAGTGCGCATTCTTCCTTTCTCTTGTGCACGTTTTTGTATACTTATTGTTCTTTCTTTATGTCTTGACCAAGGTCACTGAGGCCAGTTCTATTGCCTTGAGTTCCAGTTTGTCTGAAATCAGCAAATTTTGCATGAATAAGAGTTCAAATCTAGAATTTTCTGGCTTATTTACATTCATTTTTGAGTCAGTGAGAAATCCAACCCAGGGTTTTAATGGCAGTCAGTTTTGCATGTTTACCTAATATTTTTCTGTAGAGAATGAGATGTGTAAAACAGTTGAATTCAGCATTTTAAGTAAACTTACTTAATAGATTTTCATCTTAAAGTGCTTTTCTAGAGTTTAGAACATTTAGAGTTATCGTGCAGAAGTATAACTTATATTTCACAAAGCATCAATTCCAAAATTTAACTATTGTATGACTGAAATTGGTTTTGCCAAGATGTAACACTTTCTAAGAAGAACCCACCATTTTGTTTAGAAATAGCCATATTAGTGGCTGGACATTGTTAATTCTCAGCTTATTGAGCATGTTCTGTTCATTTTTTGGTTACTATTTTGTTGCATAATCAGCCAATTATTAATTTTTTCACATTAATTATTTGGTTAAATGATAGTTATTAGAGAGCATAGTCTTTATCTTTTGTCAGTCCATTCATTCGGACCAATAACAAATTTGACCTTCAATATTGCATTGATCGACAGTACTGATTGTAAAAAGAAAACTTAACCCCCTCCTGCCCCCCCCCCCCCCACCCTGTTTACATTTGTTGCTTTATTGATGAGGATAGCTGGCTGTTGTGGTGTCTTAAAATGATTTGAATGTTGTGCACAAAGCACTGTAATACTACTTATTTTTGAAGTGGAGGAAATGGATTTTAATGAAATTAATTAATTATTCTTCTGTTTTGACATGGTGCTTTTTAAAGTGCCACCTGTGTGTACGGGATTGTAATTTAATGTGGATGGTAGCAGCCTCTACCTTGCAATGTTAAGTACATTTTCTGGTAGTTACTTTTGACTTGTGAACTCATAGGCTAATTTTTATTTTTGAAAGACAACTCAGGCAACAGTTCTGTCTTAGTTCACATTTATTGGGATAATTTATCTTCTGTTAATAGATAAAGAAGGGGTACTTTTTAAGCTAAGAATGAAAAAGGATCTATTCTCCAAGCACCAGTATAGTTTTGAGATAAAACATTGAAAATAAAAATAGAAGCTGGAAAACCTCAGCAAGTCCGGTAGCATCCGAGGAGAGAAAATCAGATTCTTTAGAACTCCTGTTCCGAAGAAGGATCACTGGACTTGAAACTCTGATTTCTCTCTACAGACGCTGCCAGACATGGTGAGATTTTCCAGCAACTTCTGTTCTTGTTTCTGATTTCCAGCATCCAACATTCTTCTGGTTTTTTACATTGAAAAACACTTGCAAATGTTTAAATTTGTCAGTTTAATTTGATTAATCTTTAAAATAATATATGTAATTTGTAAATAAAACCAGATTTCTTGTAGGAAATATGATATGTCTTGTATAAAGTATGCTGCTTTCATTTTTAGCTAATTGTTGAAATATTACAGAGATACTGTTACTTTAAATGTTCGACACCAAACCAAGACAAGGTTAGATTGATTCTAGAAATTCACCAGATCCCCAGACTTCATGTCTGCACACACTGATTGTACTTCAGTACTGTAAAGTCTTGATTAAGTGAAAACAGCTGGTTTATATTTGTGTTCAGTGCACAATTGCATGCTTTAGCAGGTAAAGTAAATTCTTTTGGAACATGAAATTTGAACCCAGTGGGACACAAAAAAAAGTACAATTTGTAGAAAGCTGTGACAGTTTCTACTGTCAGGGACTTGAAGCTGACATGGTGGCCAAGATTTGGAAATTGCAGACTTGATGCAACGAAGGTATTATAGTGTCTGTCCTATTCTCAGATATTCCATAGTATTTCAAAGTCCAGTACTTTTGAAATGTGTTCACAGCTGTAACAAAAGAAAGGCACAGCAGCAAATTTGCGCGGAGAAAAGTCCCACAACAAGTGATGAGATGAATAAGCAGATAATCTGTCTCCGTGCTGTAAATGATGTGCAGATTGACAGGAGAATGCCATTTCTAGTCTGGTCACGTCATTGGATCTTTTACATCCTTCTGAGAGGGCTTATCAGAAAGATGGCAGTGCTGTCAGGATTAAATTGATGTCAACTGAAAGCTTTGAAGTAATATTTGAACTTATGAATTTCTGACTTAGATGTGGGAGAGCTACAACTAAGTTAAGAATAGAACTTTATGATCCAAATTGAAATACTTGCATGCTTGGAATTATGTTTGCTGAATGCTTGGAGAAGTTTCAGATTGTTAAAACTGACCAAAATTCTAAATACTTAAATGCGCTGCATTTAATCTGGGAACATTTAGAAAATTATCTGGACATTTGTGGCTAACCAGTCATACTACCAAACAAAAATAAAACACCAAAAAAAAACTTGCACAAATTCAAACATTTAAGCTCAAACAAGAAATCTAAAATATATAAGCTCAAATTGGTTAAACAAATGTAAATAGAATGCTACAGCACAGGATATGATCACTTACCCATCACGTGCACGGTGGCTCGTTGATAGAGCTGTTCAACGTGTCCCGCTTCCCTGTCCTCTGTACCAGTCCTGCAGATATTTTTTTCCCTTCAAATATTTATCCCATTCCATTTTGCAAGTTATGAGTAAACGTTCTTCCACCACCCTTTTAGACAATGCCTTCCATGAAGGGTCTAGGCCTGAAACGTCAGCTTTCCTGCTCCATTGATGCTGCTTGGTCTGCTGTGTTCATCCAGCTCTGCACCTTGTTATCTCAGATTCTCTGGCATCGGCAGTTCCTACTATCTCTGCAACAGCTGACTGTTTGTTTGTTTTTGAAAATGGTTTTCTTCTGCCTTTATTCTTGCGTTAGTCACCTTGTGCATTTTTCCTCTGGTTACTACACCTAATGCACTTGCAAGTATTATTATTAATAATGATTAATCCTTATTTCGTCTTTATCAAAGCAATTGATTTTTGAACACCTCCATAAAATCTCCGCTATTGTAAGGAGAAGATCTCTGTCCTAGTCTCTCCCATAAGTGAATCTACATAGTACCATTCTTGAAAGTTTCTTCTATATTTTCTCAGATGTCTTGACATCTTGCCTAAAGTACAGTGGTTCGAGTACAGTGATTCTTGACCAGGCCTGACCATTCTGTTATAAAGTTATGACTGCTCCCTTGCTTTTGTTCTGTTTAATTAATGCTTGGATTCTGGACATCAATGATGAGGTGAGCTGTTGTTAACTATTTGTATGTGCCCTTGGGGAGGTTTGTAATGAGACGTCTTCTTGAATCACTGTAGCCCATGTGTTGTGGGAACATCCGCTGTTCTTTTTGGGGGACAGCTATGAAGTTTCCACATGATGAGTCTCAAGAAATGAGATAACAAGCTGTCTCATAACAGCAGCAGAGGAGCAGGAAGGCTGACGTTTTGGGCCTAGACCCTTCTTCAGAAAAAAAAAACAAAACCTCATGCTGCTTGGCCTGCTGTGTTCATCCAGCTCCTCACCTTGTTATCTCAGATTCTCCAGCATCTGCAGTTCCTACTATCTCTCAAGAAATGTTCCAGGTTATAGTCCAACAGATTTACTTGAAATCACAAGCTTTTGGAGAGTAGCTAGTGATTCTAGTAGTCAGGTGATGAAGGGGTTACACTTCAAAAGCTTGTGATTTCAAGTAAGCCTGTTGGGCTATAGCCTGGTGTCGTGTGATTTCTGACTTTGTCCACACCAGTCCAACACCAGCGTCTCCACATCAAGAAATGATCATACAGTTCCAAGTTAGGAAGATGCGTGACTTGGACTGGAATTTACACTTGAAGATATTCCCCACTGCCTGCTGCCCTTCTGTTCCTCATTGGTAGAGCTCGTGGTTAAGAAGCTGCAATGGTTGGAAGGTGCTGTCAAACCACCTGTGATGAGTTGCTTCTTCGCATCTTTTAGATGGTACACAAAACTGCCAGTAGTGGAGGGAGTGATTCTTCAAAGTTGTGAATGTTTAGTGTTAAAGTTGACTGATACAGGCAAGTGGAGAGTGTACAATGACATTCTTGACTTGTTTCTCACAGATGTTGGACAGGCTGCGCGGAGTCAGAAGGTGCTTTAACACATTTTTTATTTTTAACCTTTTATTGTACTGTAGCTGTACTAGTTGTCTGGTTTTTCCAGTTTGCTTTCTGGTCGGAGGTTATCTCCTAGGTATCAATGCAACGGATTTGTGTCATGGAATGTCAAAGGAAGTATTTAGGCTGTCTTTGTCTTTGTTTAGAGATGGACATTTGACTGGTGCTTGTGATGTGCAAATGTTACTTGTCACTAAATAGCACAAACCTAAATGCTAGACTTGTTGACATAGATACAGACAGATCCACTCTCTGAGGAAAACCAAAAGAACTGCAGATACGGTACATCTGAAACAAAAACAGAGGTTGCTGGAAAAGCTCAGCGCGTCTGCCAGCATCAGTGAAGAGAGATCAGAGTTGACATTTCGGGTCAGGTGACCCTTCCTTAGAACATAGAAGGGCCTGAGGAAGGGTCACTGGACCCGAAATGTTAATTGATTTCTCTTCACGGATGCTGCCAGACTTTCGAAGCTTTTCCAGCAACTTCGGTTTCTGTTTCACTGTCTGAGAAGGTATGAATGGTACTGAGCACTGTGTATTTATCAATGAACCACCTCATCTCTGATCTTCTGGTGAAGGGAAGATAGTTGAAGCAGCTGAAGATGGTGGTAACTAGGACTTTGCCAGCAATGTTTCGGGGCTCTTGAGGTACAGTGGAAGTATCCCTACCTGTAAGTCAGGAACTCTGTGTTCAAGTCTGACCTGTTCCAAGAGGCAAGTCATAAATATACATTGCCCACTTGCCAGCTATGCTTGACCTCTTTTCTGACTTTGAGGGCTCTTGAGGCACAGTGGTCACCTCCCTATCTCTGGACCACATATAGACGCCATTTCAAGGCCTTTGGGAAGTACCATCCATGCTGTCTGAGACAGACTCTGCACATCATCTGGGAGGACAGATGTGCTGACATCTGAACTCTTGAAGGAACCAATAGGGCCAGCATGAGGCCATGATCATCTGAAACAGTCTCCACTGGCTGGGCAGTTGCTTAAGATATTTTGAATGCGAAAGAAATCATCATCACAAAGCTCAAGGAAGGCACTAAAATGAGAGAAGGGTGAAGGAAATGCTTCAAAAGACCCTCTGGAGGCTTTCCTCAAGAAGTACAACATAGGTGTTAACATATGAGCGACTCTTGTTCAGAAGAAACTGACTTCAAGGAACCTCCTGTATGAAGGGACACTTTTTTGAGAACACCCTCAGCAAGAGGATGTCTGGAAATGGAATTGGAGAAAGGAATGCCAGTGATCACCAGGCAAAGAACCAACTCCACTTCCTGGAAATACCTGCTAAATATGTGGTTGGAGATGCAGCTTGAGGATAGGGCTCATCAGCCATGCAAAAACCTACAAAGTCCATGACCAGTGACATAGAATTTCTTAGTTAGGCAATCATACTCATACTCATTAGCAAGTGATTGCTGACGATGACCTGTGTAATTCAGCTCATTTGTCCATATTCAGATTAAGACTCCAATGAGGTCAGATGGTGAGTGGCTCTGTGGAACCAAAAATGAGCATCAGTAAGCACAATCTGCTCTTTGTCTCCATTATTAAAACAGAAGATTGCAATGTTTTAAAAATTGCATCTCAGTTTTTGCCCTGTTCTTGCATGTACACACCAGGTCTCTTGCTTCACCGAGAAAATTGTACCATCTATTTTGTACTGCCTTTCCTTACTATTGCTGTAAAATGTATCACTTCACACCTGTGTTAAATTTAATCTGTCATTAGTTTATTCTTTACTGCAGTCTGTTGTTCTTGTTTAGTAAATTTTGTTTTTTTTTTTGATACCCATGTCCGCATCATTTATGATGAATTCACGGGATATGCTGATCATTGTACAATTGAATGGTTTGCTGAGTCACTTCAGAGGATAAAATGAAGACACACTATCTCTGGCTCATTCAAGAAGTTCAAAATGGCACAAAATTGAATGAAATGCATGCTATTCCGTGAAGATTCATGGCAGAATGTGGAAAAAAATTAGATTGAGGGAAAAGCTAAATACAGGAGAAAGCAAGTGAGAAATTTAGAAGGGGGTAGTAAGTTTGTGCAGATATTTAAAAAGGGTGAGAGGACCTGAAGTGAACATTGGTCCTGTAAAAGTGTGCCTGGGAAATTAGTAATGCAAAATAAGGGATTGGCATATAAATGCAACAGATAGTTTGTATCTGTCTTCACTTTGCTTTTTCCAAATATCATTCAAGAAATAATTGTAAATTAAGAGGTGAAAGGGAAGGGGAAATTTAGATTTTAAAAAAAGTGCAATCCCCAGGGAAAAGGTATTGAGAAAGTTATTGAAACTGTTTATCGTACAACTTGGTAACAAAATAGAAGATATCAGGAATTAAGTTATGATTATTTATTTCATGCATACACAGGGAGAGTTGGCTTGATCCCAGTGAAATGTAAAACGCATTCTGGTGTGTTATACACACCTGCAAGCTTTGTACAAATCATTATGACATACATATAACAATTCTCACATGTCTCTGTCCAGGCCTCTTATATTATCTGCTGTTTTCCCACAGTCTTTACAGGCATTGTCTGTTTTTCGTCCAAGACTGGCTCTGTCTCCCTGCTTGTGTAGCTCTTATATTTTTGGCCTACCTTTGTACATCTGTGGTTTCCTTTTGCTTTTATATTATGTCTGAAAATTTTACCCCTCACCAACTGAAACGAATTCAGTGCCCTCAGATCTAAAGGCTGAAGAGTTTCCATGTCCCAATGGACTTCGTCCTTGGGTCTTAAGAGAAGTGGCTGCTGAGGTGGTAGAATCACCAGCTTTGATTTTGTGAAAATCCCTAGATTTGGGATAGGTCTCACCATATGCAAAAAAAAAAGAATAAAACACCTCTGTTCAAGAAAAAGAGGGAGAATGAAAACCAGAAAATATTGGTCTTTTAGCAGAACATCTGCCTTGGGCAAATTGCTCAAATCCAGTATTGAAGAGGTTTTGGAAGGACCTCAGAAAATCTTGACACTAAGTCAGATTTGCTGTTGTTATGTAGAAGGGAAATCATGTTTGACTATATGAGGAAAGTGGATAAAGGGGAGCCAGGAGATATGGTGCACTTAGATTTGCAGATGACTTTTCATAAGATACCATATCAAACATTACATCACAGAACAGGAGCCTGTAGTTTCGTAGGTAACCTGCCAGCACAGATAGAGGATTGGTTAGCTGATAGAGTGCAGGCACTTGACATAAAGGGGTAATTTTTAGGTTGGCAAGATGTAAAGAATGATGTGTCACAAAAAACCAGTGCTGAGGGCTCAACTATTTATAATTCGTATCAATGACTTGGATGAAAGGATGGAATTTATGGTCACAAAATCTACTGACGACACAAAAATGGGAAACTAGGTTTTGAACAAGATATCATTCTATGAAAGGGTATATATAGGGTAAGTGAGTGGGCAAAGTTTGGCAGATAGAGTATGTTGTGGGAAAATGTGTACTCGTCCACTTTGGCAGGAACAACAACAAAGCATATTATTCAAATTGATTGTAGAACACTGCTGTTCAAAAGGACATCCAGATCATTTTTAGACTTGTGTACCAGATATGTCCTGACACATGACACATGAATCAAGAAAGGTTAGCACACAGATACACTCAGTCATTAGGATGACTAATAGAGTAATGATATTTATTACTGGAGAATGGAATATAAAAGCATGGCTGGTCTTCTGCAGTTGGACAGAGCATTGGTGAAACCACATTTGGAGTACTGTGTTTAGTTTTGGTCTCCTTAGTTAAGACAGCAGTTAATTGCATTAGGAACAGTTCAGATGTGGCTCACTGAACTGATTTTGGCATGAAAAAATTAGTTTATGGAGGAGGATTGGGCCTGTATCCATTGATCTTTAATAGATCAGGAGGTAATATTATTGAAAGATATAAGATCTTGAGGGGACTTGACAGGGTGAATGCTTTTGGATGTTTCTCCTTGGGGGAAAAACAGTGCTGGGGGCATGGTTTAAAGCTAAGACATTTTAGACAGAGATGAGGATTTTCTTTCCTTTGAGGATCACGGGCCTGTGGAATTATTTTCCCCAGAGAGCAGTGGAGGTTGGATGCTGATTATTTTTCTAGCAGGTGTAGACAGATCCTTGATTAACAAGGAAGTTCGAGGTTGTTGGTATTGGTGGGAAATTGGCTTTGAGGCCCCAATCAATTCTGTCATGATCTTATTAAATGCTGAAGCAGGCTCAAGTGGCAGTTTGTATTTATTTGTATTTTTATATTCATTCATGTGATGTGAATGTTTGTTGGCCACATTTATTGCCCATCCCAAGTTCTGCTTAAGAAGTTGGCAGGAAGCTGCCTTCTTGAAGCATTGCAGTCCATTTGACATAGGTGTATTCACAATGCTGTTACAGTGGGAATTCCAGGATTTTGACCTAGTGACACTGAAAATATAAATGTCCATGTCAGGAAAGTGTGTGGCTTGGAGGGCAATTTGCAAATGGTGGTCTCATATATTTGCTGCCTTTGTCTTTCTGGTAGTGGTTATACATTCAGAACTTGCTGTTTATGGAACGTGTATAAATTTCTGCAATGCATCTTGTCGATAGTATGCCTGTTGCTACGGAGTGTCAGTGGTGAAGGGAGTGAATGTGCTGCGAATCAGGTGCTCTGCTTTAACGTGGATGGTGTCAAGTTTGGAGCTGCACTCATTCAGACAAGTAGGGAATCTTCCTTTTGTAGATGTGTGCAGGGTTTGGGGAATCAGGAGGTGAGTTATTCACTGCAGAATTCCTAGCCTCTGACTTGCTGTTGATATGCTATCCTTCATGATACTAAGGTTATGTAGGTGGGTTGCATATAAAGGAGAAGATGACTTAGGATTACTTAACTATGTGTATTATTTGTCTTTTTCCACGGACTTGGGAGAGACTGATGGTTTCCAAGCAGGAGCAGTGATGAGTGGGAACTTGGCTAACGTGGAATGTAACTTCATCTTTTCTCTTGTAATGTCACTTCAGGTGTCAAAAGAGCCAGCTAATTAGTCTCCTCTTTACAGCAAAAACGAACACGAATCTGGAAGATAAAGTTGTAATCTCTAATATTCCACTTCAATTTCTCCCTTTTTAGTAAATAAGTTTAATTTTGACCCCAAAATAAGTTGCTTTTGAGGGAACCGTATATAAGTGACCATATGTTTTGCTTTTTTTTTTGAGACTACGAATTGGAATAGAAGTTGGACTGCAATGTAGGTGAAAGACCAAGAGAGTTTTGGAACTTGGAAATCAAGTGCTGCACATTTTTAGCTGTGCCAGATACTGTTCCTTTTTCAACCAGTGCGGGAGATAATGTGAGGCTAAGTGGCATTGAGAGTTCTTGAGTTCAGGAATTTCTGCCTGACGACATCCCTCTGTTTAAGCTGCTGTAGTTTGTTATAAAACTGCACGTGTCAAGAGCAGCCAGATACATACAGAACCTGCAACCCTGTCTTTGGCAGAACCCCATGTGAGCTGCTTTTCTCCTGAATACTAGTCTGTCAGGCAAGTTGACCAACTTGGTGGGCTTACTGGTATTTAATGCATTTTGTCACAGGTTATACAATAGTGGGGCATAATTATCGGCACACTCATTGCAATTCTGCTGTAACAAAAGTTAGGATGGGAGTTGTTGTTGAGACAGGGAGCGGGAAAACTGGCTAGAGAGAGGAGGCCTTTGATATTTTGATATTCATCCATTGCGAGGTTTGAGTGAAGTGCAGATGTCAATGGAAAGAAGCCTATACGTTGGTACAGAAGATCAAATACCATCTTCAGAGGAAGTGTGTTGAAAGTTAAGAATATTTGAATGGGGTACCAAAGTTAAATTTGTCCATACTTCTAAGATTTTGCATGCATTTCATTTGAGGGGCAGTAAGGGGATGGAGGCTACACACAGGGAAGTAGAGGAGAGGTGGGGAGAGTGGAGGACTTAACAGTCTTTAGCCTCATTCGTTTCCCCCTCTCTCATTTTTGTGATAGTGTACTTATTTCCTCTCTTCCTTCTGCCCCTCAAGTATATAGTAATTTTGGAATGCAGTTAGTGTCTTTGACTGTGAAAGCTGGTGCAAAGTATTTATTCAATGCCTCTATTCCATAAATACAGTGTCTTGTGGAATTTTTAAAATCTGATGAGCTTCCTAAGTACTAATAAAAGCTACCAGTCTCACTACTTGTTCATTTTTCTGCTGCGGTTCAGTTGGTTGCCCTTTAGCTTCCATGTCAGAGTTTCAAGTTCCCTTGTAAAGAACTGAACACAAAGGTCTTTGCTGACATTCCAGTGCCACACTGATAGAGCACTGTGCTGTCAGCTGTTGTCCTTGGAATGAAACATTAAACCCAAGATACCATTTACACTTTGGATGGAGAAGCACACGTGGTACATATTCAAGAAGGCTAAAGGAAACTATCTTTTATTACAAGAAGAATGAACATAAAAATAAGCATGTTATATTTTTATTACAGAAGGTATTGGTGATATTTCAGTTTGAATACTGCGTGCATTTTGGTTTTATTTAAAAAATGATGTAAATGTGTTGGAGACTGTTCAGAGCGGTTGTACTAGATTGACACTCAGAATTAGAGTGATGTCTAGTAAGGATAGATTGACAGATTGAGTTTGTTTTCACTGGAGTTTAGAAAAGCCATTTAATTGTATAAGACTCTGAATGATCTTGACAAGGTGGATGTGAAAAAGATGTTTCGGGTCTGCTGACCCTTCCTCAGAACGTTAACTCTGTTTTTTTCCTTCACAGATGCTGCCAGACCTGCTGAGCTTTTCCAGCAACTTTGTTTCTGTTCCTGATTTACAGCATCTGCAGTTCTTTCTTTTGTGTTCTGTGAAAAAGATGCCGCCTTTTGTGATTTAATCCAGAACTGTTCAGCACTGTTTTTAAAATCAGGGGTCACCCTTTTGGATGGAGTTGAGGGTAAATTTTCTCGGGGGTTTGTGTGACTTCAGAACACACTGCATCAGAAAGATGTGACAGTAGAAAGTAAGAAAGATGTGATGTAAAATTGAATATCTTTAAGGTAGAAGTAGATAATTTTTTGTTAAGCTAAGGAATCAAAGATTATTAAGAGCTAGATGGAAATGTGGAATTTGAAATGCAAACGTGGTCTTGTTGAATGATGGAGCAGCTTGAGGGGCCGAATTATTTACTTTTGCTTTTTATTGGTGCATCCATGTGATCTATGACTTTCGGCATTCTTGACATTAGCGCAGCCGATGATTTGATGAGAGAACTGTGCCACTAGAAATGATTGCAGTCAAAATCTTTACTTTCTGATGTTTTTCAAATGTTATCATTTTAACATTTCCCAAATTTTAATAGTGAACTTCATATAAAAGCATTGAAGCAAGGTTCCACAAGTGTGGTTGTTTATTAATGTTTGCAAAGTATTGATTCCATTTGCAGCTATTGAGAATATGGATCATTTTGTGCCTGCGTGTTCTAAGATCTGGACACCAGGCAAACCTGAGCAATTAAGTAGAAGGGAATATTGTTGCCGCACAAGTTTTAACGATGACCATTATGTATTGATCAAATCCCGGGTGAGTCTCAACCAGATCCTGGGCAAAATTCCTCAGTTCAGAACAGTTCCAGTCAGGGATACCCCAAGTTGTCAAGCTCCCAAGTGAGGAGATAGATGAACTGACTGTCCTTTATTCACCCACCCATTTGGTTGGGTGCAACAAGGTTAATTTAGAAAGGTTTCCTTCCCTTGTAGATATGTTGCTCCCGGACCAGATACAGTTGTGCTTAAAAAAGGCACAAATTAAATCAGCTTTCCTGAGTTAACCAAAAGTGTGTTTATCAATTTCTACAGGCACAAGAAATATGAGTGCAGCACTCATATGAGGTGAGTCCAAAAAGATGGAATGTTTTCAAAAAAAAGTACAGATCAGTCTGTAAATTGTTCGTGAAGAGCAGACATTTGAATGTTGCGACCATTGCAGTGGAAGTTACCAGGAAGGTTGAGGTCAGTTAGGTTTGAAGATCCTTAGTTTTGAAGATAGGTTGCAATTTTGTTGTTCTGATTCCTTTTGACCATTATTGAATTCCAGCATTCAGGGTGAGAGAGAATCCTTCTTTTGTCATATTTCATTTTGTCTGACCTTTAGCAGTTGGAGTTAAACTGTCTTTACCTGCAGTGCAGTGGTGATGTGGGAATCCTGGACTGTGATCTTCACAGCAGGCTGACACTTGAACCCAGGCTAGTGTGCACAACAATGTTTAGTCCCATCAGGACACACCAGTCTGAAACTGGCTTTTAAACTGTTCAGAACAATTTGGAAAGGCATCATATTGTATTTTAAAGAAATTTTAAATTCTTACCTCGAAATATTTTTTTTTCAACATGGCTGGATTAATATTCTCAAGCTCCCTTCCTCGCACCTTTCGTGGATTGCACTCATTTAAGAAAGCAGATCATCACCTTCTCAAGAGGGCCTATAAATACCAGCCTTAAAATGCCACTGTCATTCCACAAATAACAAATAAAAGTCACCTTTGGTCAACAATACATGCACCACAGAGTGATTTAAAAGCTCTTCAAAAACAAGAAACTGCAGGAATTCCCTAACTCATGAATTTTAACAAGGTCAGGCAGCATTTGTTGATTGGATGAGGGAGAATATGAGTGTTATTGGAGTTTGTCAGAAGTACAAAACACATGTATGTTTCTGGATTCCTCATTAGATCCCAATTTCTGTTTCGCACTTGCTGCATCCTCAGTTCCATGGAAGTACATCAATGGGTCCTCTGATGCTTGACCCTCAAAAAGCTTCTGCAGTCATAGAGTTCTGCAGTGCAGACAAAGGCTCTCAGGGCCCATCATATCTGCGCTAATCAAAAGCAATGCCTAACTGTTCTAATACTGTTTTCCAGTGCTTGGCCCCGTTGCCTTCTATGCCTTGGCATTGCAATTACATGTCATAAGAGTTTTTATTTGTTGTGAGGGCTTTTGCCTTGACCACCTTTACAGGCAGTGAGATCTACATTCCTACCACTCTGGGTGAAAAAGTTTTTCCTCACATCCCCTATAAACTTTCTGCACCTTACTTTAAAACTATGTCCCCTTGTGGTTGATCCCTCCATCAAGGTAAAAGTTTCTTCCTGTCTACCCTATCTATGCCCCTGAATTTTATATCATGTCCTCCTCGATCTCTTTTATGCTCTGAGGAAAACAGCAGTGGCATGGTGATTTAGTGGTTAGGGACCTGGGTTGGGTTCTACCCTTGGGCAACTGTCTGAGAGGAGTTTGCAGAATCTCCCCGTGTATGTGTGGGTTTCTTCTGGGTGCTCCAGTTTCCCCCCCACAGACCAAGATGTGCAGGATAGGTGGATTGGCTATGCTAAAAATTGCCCATAGTGTCTAGAGGCGTGCAGGCTAGGTGGATTAGCCATGGGAAACTTAGGGATGGGGGATCTGGGTGGGATGCTCTTCGGAGGGGTTGACTGGACTTAATGAGCCAAATGGCCTGTTTCCACACTGTTAGGGATTCTATGATTCTAATTACAGTTTGTTCAATTTTTCTTCATAACTGAGCCTCTTTACCCCAGACAAGATCCTAGCAGATCTTTGCTGCACCTCTGCAGTGCTGTCACATTTTTACTATACTGTGGACTCCAGAATTGCACCCAGTACTCCAGCTGTGGCCTAACCAACATTTTATACAGTTCCAGCATAACCTTTCTGCTCTTAAACCTTGAGCCTAGACTAATGAAGGCAAGTAAACCACACCCCTTTGTACCGCTTGAACTACCTGATAGCTTAACGACTGGTGTACAAGCACAGCAAGGTCCCTCTGATCCTCAGTGCTTCACAGGGTTTTACTTGTTATTCATTTATGGCTATGATGTGAAGGTGCCAGTGTTGAAATGAGGTGGACAAGGTCAAAATCACATGACATCAGGTAATAATCCAACAAGTTTATTTGAAATCAGAAGTCTTTGAAGTGCTGCCCCTTCATCAGGTGAAATGAAGAGAAAACCCAGGCACAGAGTTTATAATCAGAGAGACCAAAATATCTCTCAAATGGTGTGAGTAAAGTGTTGACAGGCCAAACAATAGGCCTCTCCAGGTGATCCAGAGTGTCAGACTGTGTGAGTAAAGTATCAACAGCTGAATAGCAGGTGAAGGGATGACCTATAATCTGATTAATTGAAGCAGAGAGATAATTACAAAAAGAAAGTGGTGCTAAGGACAAACCAAACAACTACAATAACGTGCTAGGTATAAGAGTCACATAGTAGGGGTCTAACCAAAGTAAGAAGTAGTTGAAAAGTGTACAAACTAAAAGGTAGAGAGGTTGTAACAAGTTATCAAGCTGATGGTGTCAAAAACAGGACAGTAAGGAAGATTTTACAGATACAGAAGTGTGGTGGTGTTATCTGTAGCAAAATATAGACTCAAGATTCACGGTTGAGGCTGTCTTCACAGGTATGGAACTTGGCTATCCATTTCTGTGCCATAGTGTATCTCAAATACCACTGTAGAGGATGCTTGCCTGGTTGTGGGATGTGGGTGTTGCTGGCTGGCTGGCTGGCTAGAATTTATTGCTTGTTCCCCATGGTCCTGGAGAAGCTGCCTTCTTAGACTGCTTCAATGCTCTTTTGAGAATTCCAGGATTTTGACCCAGCAAGAGTGAAGGAACGATGATATATTTCCAAGTCAGGGTGGTGAGTGGCTTGGAGGAGAACTTGCAGGTGGTGGTGTTCCTACGGATTTGCTGCCTTTGTCGTTTTAGATGGAAGTGGTCATAAGTTTGTAAGGTGTTGCCTAAGAAGCATTGGTGAATTTCTGCAGTGCATCTTGTGGATAGTACACAGTGATGCTACTCAGTGATGAGTGTCAGTAGTGGAGGCAATCACACAGACTGTTTTGTCCTGGATAGCTTAAAGCCTCCTGAGTGCTGTTGGAGCTGCACTGAAATAACAGCACAGAGGCCAGTGTCCCATTACCAAATTAGCTTTATTGACTAGTGCACAGTACAGTTGCTGTGGCCAGCCAGCTCAGAGTCTGTACTCAGGGGAGGAGATTCTAATCGCCAGGTTATACTCTTTATTAAACTGCACAAAAAAAAAAA
>JAHRHZ010000139.1:48153595-48196268 GCA_024137785.1 Ginglymostoma cirratum | reverse complement strand
CTCTTCCCCTCCCCCATTTCTGATGAAGGGTTTAGGCCCGAAACGTCGAGTTTTCCTGCTCCTATGATGCTGCTTGACCTGCTGTGTTCATCCAGCCCCATGCTTGTTATCTCGGATTCTCCAGCATCTGCAGTACCTTTTATCTCCCACCATAACTAGCCAGGAGAGAAAACTCTAGACAGAAGTACATTGGAAATCCGTACAAACAATTTTAAAAAAGCAACACGTGCCACAATGACACCCCTGGAAAACCAACAACAGCCCACCCTTACTCGGGTTCTGACTACATCTAGGAAGGGTCACCTGACCAGAAACGTTAACTCTGTTTTTCCCTTCAGATGCTGCCAGACCTTCTGGGCTTTTTCAGCAACTTTGGTTTTGTACCTCTAGGACAGCCCGATTCCATGCACCTTCCAGTTCTCAGCACACCCCTACTCACCTTCCAGCACCTAGCTCACCCCTAATTGCCTTCCTACCACCTCTGGGACAGCCCATCCCTATGCCTTCTTGGCAAGGCAGCTTTCGGGACAACCTACGCACTGTCCAGCTTTCAGGATAACTTCAACACATACACTGTTCTGAGGAAGGGTCACCGGACCCGAAACATTAACTGGTTTTTTTTCCCCACAGATGCTGCCAGACCTGCTGAGCTTTTCCAGCAAATTTTGTTTTTGTTCCCGATTTACAGCATTCGCAGTTCTTTCGGAACAACCTACTCACCTTCAGGCTCTCGGTAAGGCCTGCTAGACAACATAACAAACCAGACATAAATGGCCAAGTCGATGCCGGAGGCAGAGTCTATGCCCATGCCCAAAGGCACCAAGCACACCTCACAGCACATGTAGGGATACGCAGTCCATCTTGAAACCTGGTCAGCTTGCAGCAGCACAGCAGGCTCCTGGAGGGCAGGCCTACACTAGAGGATACAACCCAGCAATGGAGGCCTATCCACCACAGAGGCTCAGCCCACTCATTGAATCGAATCCCTACAGTGTGGGAACAGGCCCTTCAGCCCAACAAGCCCACACCGACCATCTCACCCAGACCCATGCCCCACCTAACCTACACATCCCTCAACACTATGGGCAGTTTAACATAGCCAATCCACCTTAACCTGCACATCTTTGGACTGTGGGAGGAAACCGGAGCACCCGGAGGAAACCCACGCAGACACGGGGAGAATGTGCAAACTCCACACGGACAGTTGCCAGAGGGTGGAATTGAACCCGGGTCCCTGGCACTGAGCGGCAGCAGTGCTAACCACTGAGCCACCGTGCTGCCCTGTGCTCATGGAAACACAGTCCACTCAAAGGCACGGCTGATTCATGAAGGCTCAGTCTAGACACACAAAAGGTGAAAACATATGCAAAAGTAAAGTACAAATACTTAAGACGATAGTGCAAGGCGTAAGCCTTGCTACCAAGTCATCTTTGCTTCAGTTCCAGAAACAACAATACATCGGCTGTAACTAGCCAGTTTCAGAAAGCAGTTCCCCACTGAGAATTAAAATCCAGCAGCAACACAGGCTGTAACCCAACCAACCTAGAAATCAGTTCTCAAAAAGTAAAAGAAATCTACAATACCATTGGCTAGAATCAGTCCTCAACTGAGGAAATTGTGGTCTCCTGGTCATATTAGTCAGCCAAGGCCTTCCTGATTGGGTTGTTCACCTGGGCCAATTAAGAACCTTGTAGTTAACAAGGTCCACGTGGTTCCAGTCACAATATGCACCCATCTAGGCAAGTGGAGGCTATTTCATCACACTCGTGACTTTGAGCCTTGTGAAGTCATCAGGTGAGTTACTTGCTGCAGTGTTCCTAGCCTCTGACCTGCTCTTGTAACAACTGTGTTTAATTGGTGAGTCCAGTTGAATTTCTGGTCAGTGGTAAGCTCTACGATGTTGATAATGGGGGATTTAACGATGTTGACAGCTTTAAGTATCAAGGGTCAATGCTACTAATCATGTATTTCCTTGCCTTGTTTGTCCTGCCCAAGTGCATTGGCTTATATTTAATTCCTTCTGCCCAGACCAGCCTGTCTGTATCCTCTTCCTGTCTAAGGCTGTCTTTGTCACAATATATTACCCCACCAAATGTTGGATCATTTGCGAACTTGCTGATCAACCCTTCTGCTTTCAATCTAAGTCATTTATACAAACCACAAACTGAAAGGGCCCCAATATGGACCCCTGTAAAACCATGAACAGAGGTTTCTAGTTGAGAAAACAGCCCTCAACCCTCTGCTTCCTACCTGTCAGCCAATTGTGGATCCAATTTGCCACATTTCCTTGGATTCCATGGGCCCTTCTTGAATAATGATACCACTTTGGCTGTCTCCCAGTCCTCTGGCCAGAGTGGAATTAAAAACTTTTGCATGTGCTGGTGCTATTTCCTCCCTTGCCTCACTGAGCAACCTGTGATACATTTTATTCAGCTCAGGAGATTTAAGTACTTAAATGCCTGCTGTACCACTCAGAACCTCCTCATGGTCCAGATATTTTCTAATCAGCCTGTTTAGAGATATCATTGCGCACCTTTGGAGCAGGTGGGACTTGAACCTAGGCCTCCTGTGTCTATAGTAATTTCATTAATTGTATCACAGACTACCTCACAAATTTTGTTACCCACATTGTCCCTCTTTGTATGAACACCGACCCAAATTATTCATTTAGTACCCAACCTACAAGTTCTTTGATTTGATTTGTTTCATTATTGTCACACATTCCTAGGTGCTTTACATCCAGTGCAGAAAGATCATAACATACAGAGATCATAAGACGATTGAACAGAGCAAGGAATACAGAGTTACGGCTACAAAAAAGGTGTACAAAAAGCAAGATCAGTATTAGATTTGAAATTTGAGAGGTCTATTCAGAAGTCTAATAACAATGGGGAAGGAGCTGTTGGTATGTGGGTTTAAGCTTTTGTATCTTCTGCCTGACTGAAGAGGTGGGAGGTTGCTTTGATGTTGGCTGTCTTTATGAGGCAGCGAGAAGTGTAGATGGAGTCAGTGGATGTAAAGTTGACTTGTGTGATGGACTGGACTGTGTTCACAACTGTTGGTGGTTGCTCATGGTCCTGGGCAGAGCAGTTGCCGAACCAAGTCATGATGCATCTAGATAGAATGCCTTCTGTGGTACATCTGTAAAAGTTGGTGAGAGTCCCTATGGACATGCGTAATTTCCTTAGCATCCTGAGGAAGAAGAGGCGGTATTGCACTTTCTTGACAATTGCTCTGGCTCCACACACAAATTACCACTGTGATGCTTAATGGACCCTACTCTCTCAGCTGTTATCCTCTTACCCTTAATGTACGTGTAAAACAGCTTAAGATTTTCCTTCATTTTATCTGGAGTATGCCGTCCTATCCCCTTTTAGCACTTCTGTTCTCCCTTTTAAGTTCCCTGTTGCAAATTTTACACTCCTTTAGGACATCTGCTGTTTTGAGCTCTCAATATCTGCCATTAGCCTCCAGGGTTCGCAGGATTCGATGATCCCACCCTTTTTTTCTTCATTGGAACGTGTTGGCTCTGTACTCTCCATATTTCTTTCTTGAATGCATCTAGTGGTTCTGAGTCAGATTTACTTGAAAGTATCTGTCCTGAGTCCACTCTGCCAGATCTTATTAAAATCAACCTTCTCCCGGTTGAGAACTTTGATTTCAGGCTCATCCTTGTCTTTTCCATAAGTCTTGAATCTAACCAGAGTTACCATCACTGTCTGCAAAATGTACCCCTCCTAATAGTTCACCTACTTTCCCAGCTTCACCACCTACAACCTCCCCACCCACCCACCCACCCAAAATGACTGGCTTAAAAAGCTGCCCTGGATGCATTTTTAAGAATTCCACTCCCTCCGAATCTTTCACACAATGACAGCTGATGTTGAGTAAGTTGAAATCTCTTACTGTCACTACCCTATTACTTTTACACTTCCTTGAAATTTGCCCATATATTGCTTTTCCGTTTCTCTTGGACTGTTAGGGTGTATAACACAGTTCCATCTTTGTGATTGCTCCTTTTTCGTTTTTAAGATCTATCTACATGCCTTCATTTGAGGACCTTTTCTAAGATGTCATCCCTCCTTCCTGCTGTAACTGATGCCCTGATCAACATTGTGACACCACCATTTCTTTAATGTACCCCTCTGTCATGCCTGAAGATGCTGTATCCTGGAATATTGAACTGCCAATCCTGTCCCTCTTTTAACCAAGAATCTGTGACAGCAATGATGTCATACACCTGTATTTTAATTTGTTCCCAAAACACAACACATCTGCCTTCGAAACACAGAAACCTAGAAGATAGGAGCAGGAGGAGGCCATTTGGCCCTTTTGAGGATGCAGTGCCATTTTTCACGTTCATGGCTGATCATCCAACTCAATAGCCTATTCCTTCTTTCTCCCCATAATCTTTGATCCCATTCACCCCAAGTGCTATAGCTAGCTACCTCTTGAATACATTCAATGTTTTGGCATCAACTATTTCCTGTGGTAATGAATTCCACAGGCTCACCACTGTTTGGGTGAAGAAATGTCTCCTCATCTCCATCCTAAATGGCCTACCCCAAATCCTTTGACTGTGACCCCTGGTTGTTCTTATACCGACCATCAGGAACATCCTCCCTGCATCTACCCTGTCCAGTCCTGTTAGAATTGTGTAAGTCTCTGAGATCCACCCTCATTTGTCTGAACTCCAGCGAAAATAATCCTAACTGAGTCAATCTTTCCTCATACGTCAGTCCTGCCATCCCTGGAATCGTTCTGGTAAACCTTTGTTGCAGTCCCTCGAGAGAAAAAGCATCCTTCCTCAGAACTATAGGGAGTTAGGTAAGAAGTTAAAAAGCAGGACCCCAAGGGTAGTGATCTCTGGATTACTCCCAGTGCCACGCACCAGTGAGCGTAGAAATAGAAAAATAGACCAGATGAATGCCTGGCTGAAGAACTGGTGCAGAGGGCAGGGTTTTCAGTTCTTGGATTATTGGAATTTCTTCTGGGCTAGAGGTGACCTCTACAAGAGGGACGGGTTGCGCTTGAATCAGACGGGGTATTTGCTAATGTTACCTGGGAGGGTTTAAACTAGTTTGGCAGGTGGTTGGGGTTCTGAATAAAAGAGGTCCATCGAAAAGTCAGGGGGAAATACATTAGCTATCACAAACAAGCTCATTGTTCAGGATAGCCAGGGGCTATGTTTCTCCAGCTCCATGCTATGTTGTCTCTGACTCCAGCATCTGCAGTTCTTGCTATCTCTGGTTTAAATTGCATTTATTTTTAATGCACAAGGCCTGACTGGTAAGGCAGATGAGCTCAGACCATGGATTGGTTCTGGGGACTGGGATAATATAGCTATAATGGAAATGTGGCTGAGAGAAGGGCAAGGACTGGAGGCTCAATCTTCCAGGATACAGAAGCTACAGGCATGACAGAAGTACAATTAAGGGAGGACATAACAACGGTGCTTAGAGAGGTCTTAAGGGATAATCAAATGAGACCATATGGCTAGAACTTAGAAACAAGAAGGGAATGGTCACTTTATTGGGACTGTATTATAGACCCTCAAATAGCCAGCGGGTACTAGAGGAGCAGATGTGTGGAGAGATTGCAGAGGCCTTTAGGAATAATAGAGTAGTATTGGTTGGAGATTTTAATTTCCCCTGTATTGACTGGGCCACCCAGAGTGGAAAAGGCCTGGACGGAGTGGAATTTGTCAAATGTGTCCAAGAAAGTTTTGCTAAATCAATATGTCGAGGACCCTCCTTGGGAGGGTGCAAAACTGGACCTCCTCTGAGTAATGAGGTCGGGCAAGTGACTGAAGTGTCAGTCAGAGACCACTTTAGGTCCAGTGACCATAACTCCTTTAGTTTTAACATAATAATGGAAAAAGATAGGACAGGTCCACAGGTTAAGGTGCTGCACTGGAGCAGGACCAATTTTGGAGCCCTTAGGCAGGATCTAGCAGAGGACAATTGGGTGAGTCTGCTTGAAGGAAAAAGAACGACTGGCAAATGGAAGTGTGATATCAAGAGTCCGGGGACAGTATGTCCCTATTAGGGTGAAGGGAAAAGTTGGCAGGCTTAAGGATCCCTGGCTGACAAGGGATATTGAGGCTCTGGTCAGGAAAAAGAAGGCAGCATACATTGGGTTTAAGCTATCAGGCTGAAGTGAATCCCTAGATGACTATAAAATGTGTAGGAGCAGATTTAAGAGGGAAATCAGAAGAGCAAAAAGAGGGTATGAGATTGATCTGGTAGATAAGGTTGAAGATAATTCTAAGAGGTTTCACAGCTATATTAAAAGTAAAAGTGTGGCTAGGGATAGAATAGGTCCCCTTAAAGATCAGCATGGCCATCTATGTGTGGAGCCAGAGGAGATGGAGAGGGGAGATTTTTAATGAATATTTCTCTTCAGTGTTTACTAAGGAGTGAATCATGAAGGTTAAGCAGATAAGGGAAACAAGTAGGGATGTTTTGGACCGCATACACATTCCCAGAGAGGAGGTGTTTGCAGCCTTAAGGTGAATGAATCCCCTGGGTCTGATCAAGTCCATCCTTGTATGTTGAGGGAGGCTAGGGAAGAAATTGCAGAGGCCCTTGCAGAGATTTTTGCTTCACTTTTAGCCACTGGTGAAGTTTGGGAAGACAGGAGGATGGCTAATGTTGTTCTGTTGTTAATGAAAGGTAGCAAAGGCAAGCCAGGGAACTACAGGCCAGTAAGCTTGGCATCAGTGGTAGGCAAGTTATTGGAGAGGATACCGAGGTACAGGATCAACCAACGTTTGGATAATCAAGGTCTGATTAGAGATGGTCAGTACGGATTTGTGTACATGAAGTCATGTCTGACAAATCTTTTTAGAGTTTTTCGAAGAGGTAACCAAAAGGATATTGAGGGTAGGGCAGTGGATATTGTCGCTCTAGACTTTAGTAAGGCCTTTGACAAGGTCATGCATGGTAGGCTAGTTCTGAATGTTAGGTTACATTGGATCCTGGGAGAGCTAGCTAATTGGATTTCAAATTGGCTCAGTTAGAAAGCAGAGGGCGCTGGTTGAAGGTTGTTTCTCGGACTGGAGGCCTGTGACTAGTGGTGTGCCGCAGGGATCGTTACTGGGACCTTTGTTATTTGTTATTGACATAAATGATCTGGAAGTGAATGTCCAAGGCATGATTAGTAAGTTTGTGGATGATACAAAATTTGGATGTATGGTTGATAGCGAATAAGGTTGTCAAAAATTACAGAGAGATCTTGATCAGATGGGGATGTGGATTGAGGATTGGCAAATGCAATTCGGTACTGTGTGATGTGTTGCACTTTGGGAAGTCAAAACAAAGTAGGACTTAGACAGTAAATGGTAAGGTCCTGAGGAGTGTTGTGAACAGAGGGACCTAGGAGTACAAGTATATCGTTTGTTGAAAGTGGCATCATAGGTAGACAGGGTGTTGAAGGCATTTAGCACGCTGGCCTTCTTCTTTTGAGGCATTGAGTACAGGAGTTGGGATGTTAAGTTACAGTTGTACAAGTTGTTGGTGAGGCTGCGCTTGGAGTACATTTTTGATCACCGTATTATAGGAAAGGCATAGTTAAACTGGAAATTGTGCAAAGAAGATTTATGAGGATGCTGCCAGGACTAGCAGGCCTGAGTTATAGGGAGAGATTGGCCAGAATAAGACTTTATTCCTTGGAATGTAGGAGAATGAGGGATGACCTTATTGAGGTGTATAAAATCATGAGGGGTATAGATAGGATGAAATGTATTGTCTTTTTCCCCAGGGATGGGGAGTTGAAAACTAGAGGGCATAGGTTTAAGATGAGAGGGAAAAGATTTAAGAAAGTCCTGAGGGGCAACTTCTTCATGCAGAGTATGGTGCGTATATGGAATGGGCTGCCAGAGAAAGTGGTTGAGACAGTTACAATAGCAACATTTAAACAACATTTGGATAGGTACATGGATGGGAAGGGTTTAGAGCGATATGGACCAAATGTGGGCAATTGAATCTAGCTGAGGGGGCACCAGTGTCAGCATGGACCAGTTCGGGCTGAAGAGTCTGTTTCCATACTGTATTACTCTATGACTCTATAACAGAAGACCAAAACTACACGCAATATTCCAGGTGTGGCCTCACCAAGACCCTGTATAATTCCAACTTCACATCCCTGTTCCTGTACTCAACCTGTTGCACTGAAGGCCAACATACTATTTGTTTTTTTTTTACTGCCTGCTGCATCTGAATGCTTACCTTCAGTGACTGGTGGCACAAGGGCACCCAGGTCCCACTGCACACTCGCCTCTCCCAATTTACAGCCATTCAGGTAGTAATCTGCCCTCTTGTTTTTGTTTATTCGTCAGATTCCGATTATTGAAATAAATACCATCCAGTCTTGCCAAAATCCCTAGTGCTTTAACTAATCAATAATGTATATGCCTTCTTGACTCACTTGCCACCACTTCCAATGTTGGCCATTGATCTTCCCCTGCTGAACATTCTGTCTGGTCTCAACCCCTGCCAAGTTTTACTTGTTGAAAGTAGTTAGTCAGTGCTCCAAACTGATTCCATCCTAACTCAGTCGTTTTTATACTATCTTCAAATGGTCTTAATTTATCCCTGACCCAGAGTTAATCAAACTCCTGTCGTTTCCTTATTTCCTGGGTTCCTGTGCAAATTTACGTGAGCAGGCCATTATGTAACTTGAATTTTCTGAGTCCATTTACATGCATATTTTGGTTGTAGCTCGCCAATAACTGGACTTTTCAATTGCTTTTATGTAATAACTTTTCTTGATCCCCACCCCCAGAGTCATTGCCCAGACTTGACTCTGTCTTGGATAAAACTACGGCTTCCCTCTGTGTCCTAAAATCTCTTTAACCAAGCTTTGGTCACCTGACCTACAATGTCCTGATGTGACAAGGTGTTAGAATTTGTCTTATAATGCTCCTGTGAAGCACCTTGAGACATTGATTCCACGTAAGTCTCTGTATGCATGTAAGTCGCTGTTGTGAAAGGTGATATGTTTTGATTGTGTGAAAGATGCAAAGGGGCTAGACAGGGGATAGTATAAGGAGCTGAGATGCAGCATGCTGTTATTATCATGTTTGGCTATTGATGTTGCATGGAATATAATATTCTCCTTCTGGCACTACATCCATCTTCCTCCTCTGCAGTGGACCATTTTTCTTGTATAAAATAGAAGTTCATGGAGTGAAGTCTGTCAGTGTTTTATTGACTTCTGCCTATAGGTTCCAAACTTGACATTTTTTCTGATGAAGGGTTTAGGCCCGAAACGTCAAGTTTTCCTGCTCCTATGATGCTGCTTGACCTGCTGTGTTCATCCAGCCCCATGCTTATTATAGTTGAGTGATGCATCTGTGGGTTAACTGTTAAGTTGCATTGAAAATTGTTTAGCGAGAGCTAGTTTTTCATAATGCAACTGTATAAAGACATATTTTACAAGTTTGTAGACATTATTTGAGGAAATCTTGTTAGCATGCTGAATTCCGTGCCCAGGAATACCACCATGCTTTTGACAGTCCAGGCTCTGCACCAGGTCTTACCTGTGCACCATGTATTCTGGCCGAAATGTAGGACAACATAGGACGTATAGAGTCATGCAGCACAGAAACGGACCCTTTGGTCCAACCAGCCCATGATGAACATAATCCCAAACTAAACTTGTCCCACCTGCCTGCCCCTGGCCCATATCCCTCCAAGCCTTTCTTATTCATGTACATATCAAAATGTCTTTTAGATGTTATAACTGTGCTTGGATCCACCACTTCCTCAGGAAGTTCATTCCACATGTGAACCACCCTCTGAGTAAAAAAAATTGCCCCTCATTTCTTTTTTAAATCTCTCTCCTCTCACCTAAAAATATACCCCTTAGTCTTGAAATCCCCCATCCTCGGGAAAAGATACCTGTCATTAACTCTATCATCTGTACCCCACGTGATTTTATAAACCTCTATAAGATCACTTCTCAACTGCCTATGCTCCAGTGGAAAAAGCCCCAGCCTTTCCTTATAACTCAAACCTTCCATACCCGGCAACATTCTAGTAAATCTTTTCTGAACCCTCTCTCTAGTGTAATAGTATCCTTCCTATATCAGGGCAACCAGAAATGGACACAGTATTCCAGAAGAGGCCTCACCAACAACCTGTACAACCTCAACATTACTTCCCAACTCCTACACTTAAGAGACTGAGCGATGAAGGCAAGCCTGCTAAATGCCTATTTAACCACCCTGTAGATACGTGATGCAAATTTCAAGGAGTGAATTGTCATCTGTTATATCAGATTTGAAAGTCTAACGTTTATTTTTAGGCATATGGGAGCTAAATGGGGATGTTTTTCTGATAGATTACCCTTTTTTTCCCATATATCAGTTACAAGTTCATCTTTTAAGTAGTCTTTCTCCAAGCAGGTTGATATTCTATATTAAGCATTGGTCCATCACACCTCTACAGTCGCTAAAACTATATTGACAATTATGTAACTGTCTTTGATCATTCTGCATGAAATTTCTTTTGGCATGCTTTGAGCACGCCACTCATTTATAAGACACACAGCATGACCAGGACCAGGAGGGTCCAGATATTAATTACTGTTATTGTGGGAGATTTCTGTCTTTTAGGAGTCCCCATTATTTTGTCCTACAGGCCATGCTGTAGTATTTTATATAGATATATTCCCTTTCTAGGCTTAACTGGATAAGACTGAAACCATTTTTCTTACCTTCCAGGACAAATGCTGTGCCAAAGCATTTTAATTCCATCTTTCTCCCTGCTGCTCACTTAGCCTGAACACATTTGTTAGCTGTCTGAGCTTGAAGTTCCATATCGCATTTATCAAGAAAATTGTTTCCAACTCCAATAACATTTCCCAATAATGTTAACACCCTTGCCACCCTTCATCACTTCCAAGTTTAACATCTAACTGGATTCCTGACCTCAATGGTTTATAGCTTCAACTCATGCAATATTTGATTTTTCACACTTAGATGTGGCTATTGTCCTTGAAGACTTCTAATGGCTCCTATCCTTCACTGGTTTGTTGCCATCCTTTTCCTTATTCACAAATCTTTTCCAGATCTCATTGCACTTTGCCTCTGCAGCTGCTGTTAACTTGACACTTCAGCTTGTTCCCTTCACCTGTAATGATGAAAAGGTAGGATGATGGACATGCAAAGTATACAAAGAAATGTAGAATACTGGGGTACAGAAAATTCTGGATATCCTTGCACATGAAACACAAAAAGATCGCTTGGGGCCACAGCAAGTAATTAGGAAGGCAAATGGAAGGTTAGCCTTTGTTACATGGAGTGGAGTCTCAAAGTAGTAAAGTCTTGCTACTGTCTTAGAGAGCTTGGTGAGATCCCACCTGGAATCCTGTGCCCAGTTTTGGCCCTCTCACTAAGAGTGAGGTACTTGAATGGGATGTAATTCATAAATGTTTCATTGGTTGATGCCTCGGACGAAGGGATTATCTAATGAGGAAATGTTGAGGTGGTTGCACCTACACTCATTGGAATTAAGGAGATTGAGTTATAATGTTACTGAAACATACGGGCTTCTGAGGCAACTTGACAGGTGGATGCACAGAGGATATCTCTCCTCATGGGAGAATCTAGCACTGAGTGGAACAGTTTCAAAATCAGGGGCCTCCCTTTTAAGTCCCAGAGAGCTCTGGAGACTGAGTCATCCAAAATATTTATGAATGAGTTGGATATTTGATTGGAAAGAGAGTTGAAGGTATTGGGTGCAGGCATTAAAATGGTGTTCTGGTTGCAAACTGATCAGCTATGATTTTATTCCATTGCAGTGCGGGATTGAGGTACATACTGCCCTACTAATATTTCTTTGATTGATGTACTGTGTAACTCTTCACCTCTACTTTCTCCTGCTCCATCTTTGAGAATAACTATCAATTTTCTACTATATTACAAATCCCTTGTCTTTCTACATTTTTCCATACTCCTGAAAAGTCTTATTAAAACCAACAATACTGGCCTTGAATGCATTGCTGAACTCTTAGTTGGTATCTGTTTAGAGATCTCAATTAAATGTGCTGAAAATTTTGATCAGTAAACATGTGCTGTTTCTAAGGATGCAAACCTCTTTTTGAAAATGTTGAATGAATGTAACAGTATCAGAAATAGGAGCAGGCTTATGCCATAATGGTCTTTTGAGCCTGTTCTACCATTCAATAAATTCACAATTAATCTTCAAACTCATTAAAATAAGCCCAAAAAAACTGAAGATAGAACATAGAACAATACAGCGCAGAACAGGCCCTTCGGCCCTCGATGTTGTGCTGACCTGTGAACTAATCTAAGCCCATCCCCCTACACTATCCCATCATCATCCATATAAGATGCTGAAAATCTGAAACAATAAGGGAAACATAGCATCTGTTGAGGGGGGAAAATAGAGTTAGCTTTTCGACCTTTTATCAGAACCGGACCTGAACTCAACCTTAGCCCACTTTTGCCATAACTCTTAATTCCCTTACTGAATCAGGGTCAAATTGTACTTTTTAATGTTCCTGTGCTGCCTGGAAAATTTTATTACTTCGTAAGTACTCCATAAGTGTTAATTGTATCTAAATATCTATTGAACTTTGACTTGAATATACTGAAAAACTAAACATCCAGAGCTGTCTGAGGTGGACAGCCTTTATCTGAAGAGGTTTAACTTGTCTCTGTCATAAATGACCAAGCCTCCTCCTGTGACGATGACCCAGAGTTCTTGACCCAGGGGAAATTATCCTTTCAGCATCCACCTTGTCAAATTTGATATAAAGGTAGGATGATTGACATGCAGATAGAACAAGCTGAAGTGTTGCGTTAACAGCAGCTGCAGAGGCAGAGTGGGATGAGATCTGGGAAAGATTTGTAAATAAGAAAAAGGCTGCCAATGTTCCATTGAAGCATAGGAGCCACTAGAGATCTTCAAGGACAACAGCCATGTCTGAGCATGAAATATCAACTATTCCATGAGTTGAAGCCCCTGTTTTTGTCTCTTTACAGATTCCGGACCTGCTGAATTTCTCCAGTATTTTCTAATTTTACCATATAGTTAACTGAGTTAGCTAAATGAGGAAGGTCCCAGGTTCTATCTGTGGTCAACACTGAATTGACTTTCAGCTGGTATTGGCACAGTGTTTGGTCTCAGCTCCAAATGGGTTAAACAGTGGATAAAAAATTGAATGGCATTCTCCTTTGCTATCAGCATTGAAGCCTCATTTTTGTGGACATTATTGCTGTGATGCATGTATGAAGATGGTCACTTGAATGAAGTTATAGATGGTATATACTTACCACTCACTGCTTCAGCAAGGAGTCTCTGTTTTGGAGAGGAGCTGGGAGAGAAATTGTGAGGTGAAGGATAACATCAATAGTATGAATATTAACTTGTGATGTGCAAGGTACTATCTGAAGAATCAATATAGAGACTGAGATGCATGCTCATCACTGAAACAGCAGTAAAAATGTCTTTCCGCCTATTACTTTTACTCCACAGAGAACCAAATCAATTATCCTTGATATGACATGAAATATTCATGACTGGCTACTAGTCCTTATCAGCACGTTTTGTGACAAGTTCTCCTCTGGGTAAGGGGAGAAAAGAGGTATGAGAAAACCTCCACGTTGACCTTAAAAAAAAAAAAAAAAAAAAAAAATCAAGGGTTGCCCAAAGCAGGTTTTCAGCGATATGAGTTAGGAGTGGTCTTGAAGAAAAAGAGAAAAATTTTTGTGTGTGTGAAGTTTGAAAAATGCTACAGGTTGACTGCACCGTACTGAGTTTCACTGTAGTTCTGTTGGTGGTCATCCTTAATATGCCTATACCCATGGCATCCTCCTCCTCCTCTTCTTTGATTCAGTGTAGGAGCAAATTACTGCAGATGCTGGAATCTGAATTGAGAGCAACAGATGCTGGCGATCACAGCATCTCCTTCAGACAAATGATCCTGTGACTTGAAAAATGGGTGCGCTCACTCTGTAATTTCAAGTACAAATTTTAAAGCTGTCTGTGTTGAACATGTTGTCCTCTCCGAGATCCAGTTTGTGTTGTTTTCACTGTGATTATTTCAACAACTGGAACTCTACTCATATTTGATATCATGGCTTTTCAGACTGTTCTTTAGACTACATAGTTTTCACCAGCTGCCATGACTCTGCTGAGCTACTTCAGTTGAAGCTGTTCAAAGACTGCAGTTTTTCCCATATGCTGCTATTTATATTAGAAGTACAGAATTCTATTTCAGGGCACTGCTGGCCTATCACATTTCACACTGCTGTTATGGAGTTGTAGAGTCATACAGCATGGAAACAGGCCCTTCAGTCCAACCAGTCCATGCTGACCATGTTCCTAAACTAAACTGATCCTACTTGCCTGTACTTGGCCCATACCCCTGTCAACCTTTCCTATTCATAACCTTATCCAAATGTCTTTCAAACATCATAACTGTACCTGCGTCCATCACTTTCTATGGCAGTTCATTCTACACACTCACCACTGTATGTAAAGGCTCCCCTTTTTAAATCCTTCTCCTCTCACCTTAAAAATACGCCCCCTAGTTTTGAACTCCCTCCACCCTAGGAAAAAGACACTTGACATTCACCTTATCTATGTCCCTCATGATTTTATAAACCTCAATAAGGTCACCCCTCAACTTCCTGTGCTCCAATGAAAAAAATCCCAGTCTTTCCCATCTGTTTTTACATCTCAAACCCTCCATTCCTGGCAACATCCTGGTAAATATTTTTTCGAAACTCTGTCCAGTTTCGTAATATCCTTGCTATGACAGGGTAACGAGAACTGCACACAGTACTTAAGAAGTGGAGTTTTTTTTATTTGTTGTTTCGGGATTGAGTAGAAGTCTGCCTTCTACTGGGCTGAAATTCACTTTTGCATTGGCTTTATAGCTGTGATCTTGCCTATTTTGGAGGATATGGGGATAGCCAGAGGATCAAGAGAATAATGTAATGCGGAAGTATCAAGCATGTGGAAATACTTTATTGATTCAGTGTTGGAGCAAATTACTGCAGATGCTGGAATCTGTTCTGAGAACAGCAAATGCTGGAGATCACAGCAGGTCAGACAGCATCCATGGAGAGAAAGCAAGCTAATGTTTCAAGTTTCGATGACTCTTCATCAGAACTGGTGCAGTGTGAAAGGGGCAGCATTTATGCTGTAGCTGGCGGCGTGGTGTGGCGGTGGTGAGTGTAGAGTGCTGGTGGAGAAAAGATGTTGATAGTTCAGATAAGTGATCAGAATGTGAGACTGGCAGAACAATGGTGTGTCTAACTCCAGACTTGAAAGAGAAGACAGTCCCACTTGGGTGGGGAGAGGAAAGAAAGGACCAGGTGACAGAGAATGTAACAAGTAAAGCTAAAAGAAAGGGAAGAAATGGGAGTCGGTTCACAATTTGAAGGTGTTGAACTCAATATTAAGTCCAGAAAGCTGTAAAGTACCTAGTCTGAAGATGAGATGATGTTCCTTCAGTTTGTGCTCTAATTCACTGGAGCACTGCAGCGTGCGAAGTACAGACATGTGGATGTGCGAGCAGGACACTGTTGAAATGACTAGCTACGGGAAGGTCAGGGTCATGCTTGTGTACAGACTGGAGGTGTTCTACAAAGTGGTCACCCAGTCTGCAATTGGTTTCTCCAATATACATAAGATTAGAGGGAGTACAGGTGAAATGCTGCTTCACCTGGAAAGAATTAGGTCTTTGGATGGTGAGCAGGGAGGAGGTGAAGAAGCAGGTGTTGCACCAGCACCAGCCGCCCCTTCCCATGGCTCCTTCCCATGCAGAAGGTGCAGCACCTGCCCCTTGACGGCCCCTGTGTTCATCATTCGAGGGTGTAAACACTTTTACCTGCTGTGATCTCCAGCATTTGTTCTTTTCAGTACTTTATTGATTCAATGCTTGAAGCCAGGACAGTGATCAAACAGTTGATCCTTACGACATTAATTTGAAGCAGTCTTCTTACTAAGGTTGTGAATAATTTGGTTTAGCTTGGGAAGATGACCAGAGAGATAATGGAATTGATGGTCTGGCAGCAGATGATGGCTTCATCCTCCCCAGTGAAAAGCTATCGGAAAATTGGTCAATGCTGGATATTGAATTTATAGCCTGCTAGCAAATTGCATCCAGAAAAGTAGATATAGGTTTTTTATACCAGTTTTGCATTTCTGTATCATGGTGGTAAAGAACTGCATTTGAATGGAGAAGCGGCTGAAAAGACAAATTATTGGGAATCGATTGAAGTAAAAGAGGGGTGGGGAAACAAGATGGTAAGTTATCAAAAAGAGAGTGTGATTAGTGAGCTAATGTGGCAACAGATGGATCATATTGTGGTGGAGGGGGATGGTGATGGTCGATATCTGAAGCAACTCCATGTTGTGTCTCCTAATCATGCTGCTTTCTCCTCACCCCAATAAACCATGGGATGACCGAAGGGAAACTGGACTGTTTCCAGAAATTACGACATGTTCCCTGTGTTTAAGCCAAGAAAGCATGCTTCCCTGCAATTAAGGGGTATAATTTCTTTTCTTTTTGAGGTGCAAGATGATTAACATTCATCATATGAACGCAGCATTTAAGATACTTAGTGATGTTTAAACTGATGCTTTATTTTGACAATTGAACGTTAAATGAAGACAAAGCACTCAGAATCTCTCTTGCACTCTGATGCTAGTCTCTCTCTTTCTCCTTCAACTTAATAAATCTCTGGATTTTAAAAATCATCACACAAAATGTACAGTGGATCTGTGATTAGTATTTTGTAATTTATTCTTTTTTATGCATGTACATTTGTGTGCACAGCCATGTTTTTGTGTTGATTTTAAAATCTCTTTGAATAAATGCTTAGTTTGGATAGATAAGTTTGGTTGCTGAAAGAAAACAATATGCCAGTGAAAATATTATTTCGAAAGCATTTTGAGCAATTTCTAGGTCCTAACTGGCTAAATTGTATAATCATAGAATGATCAATTCATGGCTAAAATTTGCTATAAATGTGGATGTAAGAATTTATAATTGAAAGGATCAAAAATCAAAATGTGCCAACATAATGTACTTAGGGATGAAAGTTTTTTAGTAAGTTTAAAAATGTGCATCAGTTTCATTGTGATTTTTGTTGTTTCAGAACTGTATAATTTTTCTTGAATCATAAATATTTCTATTTATAAGCAGTAATTTGAGTGGGGGAAAAGAAGAAGCCTGAAATGTGTTTATTCACCTTCCTTTGTTTGAAGCAGTCTGTTCAGAATGCTTCTCTCTGCACTGAATTGTTTTCATCTGGGACATAACCGCTTTAATTGTTTAAAAGGCGTGTTTTTGACACAATGCTGTTGTGAAATCTTTTTGTGGTGGAGAGGAGATTTCAACAAGGCTTGCTTTCTTAATTTTTCCCTTTAAACCTTTGCAGTTTATACACGCCTTCCTCCAATATTCTTAAAGGCAAGTACTTATATGTACAAGACTCACAGTCTATGATGAGCTATTGGTTGACAATACCTCAGTTTCAAATACATATTTTTGTTTACACATCTTTCCTTGACCCTCCCTAACTCTGGAACCAGCTTTATCTCAATAGCCTGATGATTATCAATGTCTTCCTCTGATTTTGGTTCACGGATTTTATTGCTTTGCCGCTGGGGTCGTGCTTTCAGTTGTCAGGCCCCTACGGTCTTGAATTTTCTGGCTCAGCTTAGTCGTATCTTCTGCTGTTCCTCCTTTTAAGACACTCCTTAAAACTACCTCTTTAATTAGTTATATTCTAGCGGCTCAGTATCATATTTTAATTTTACGTTCACGTGAGATAGATTGTGAATGTTGTACTATTCTAAAAATGCTGCATAAATATAAATTGTTCCTAAACTCTTGCTTCCAGGTACCTTGCACTGTTGTTCAAAATGAATCACACAGTGAAACGAGGCCATTTGGTCTAATATTCATGTGTTGGCTGTTCGAAAGAGCTTTTAAACTAGTCCTGTTGCTTTAGTCTTTAGAATGTAGAACAACACAGCACAGGAACAGGCCCTTTGGCCCACAGTGTTGTGCTGAAGATGACACCAAATGAAACCAATCCTTTCTGCCTGCCCATGGTCCATATCCCTCCATTCCTTGCTTATTTGTGTGTTTATCTAAAAGTCCCTTAAACACCCCTATCATACCTGTCTCCACCACTATACAAGGCAGCGTGTTCCAGGCACCTACCACTCCGTGTGTGTTTTTAAAAGAAAATCACTTGCCCCTCACATCTCCTTCAAACCATTCCCCTCTTAAATGCATGCCCTCATTGCATTGATTTAATAATTACATTGTCATTTGATTAACTTGGAACATGTGAAAATATTTTAAATATTTTCACTATTCTAAATATCTGAAGAGGAAGAATGTGTAAGGGTGTGGTATAAGGCTGGGGGAATGGTAGTACCTGAATTGTGCCTTAGGAGAGCCAGTACAGATATGATGGGTTGAGTGGCTGCCTGCTGTGCTGTAGCAGTTCTATAGTTGTACTTATTCACTTCTAGGGCTGGAAAACCCCACATGCACTCTACCATCTTGCCCGAGCTGGTCATTTCCTGAGAGGAGTCCTTTATCACAACATTATTCTTCAAGATGATTCTTTCATTACTTCTAATCCCAGCAGCACTTTTACATAGTTTTTGTCTTCCCAATACACTATTGAGTGAATTGAATCCCTTTTGCACAGCTGGGCGAACCTTGGCTTCTTCCACTTTATTGCTTTGACAAATTCTACCCTCCCAAAGCTATTGACCACAAACCACCAACTCAGGTGCTTCAAAACCAATACTTTCCTGTGGATCCTGGACAGTTACACCCGCCAAAAAAACTAATATCAATAATCAATGCCACTAATCATCAAATTGAGACTCAAAATCAGCTCATTTTCATCATATAAGATAATAAAAAACAATTTTGCTAATTTATCCATCATAATCAAGTGATCTTGATTGTGTTCCATTTAAAATCTTATTAAGCCTTAGACTGTCCAACTCATTGTGTGTAATGCCACAATGCCACAGAAGCTCCACAAGTATATATCATGTTTTCAGCTGCATGCTGTAAATCACAAATGTGTTCTGAGTAGAGTGATAGACTGGTGGTTTTATTTCTAGTTGTGTGATCTTACAGATTCTGTTGACTGTTTCACTGGTTGCTTTTCTTTCTTATGCCATTTGAATTGGATATTGTGAATGTGTGTTTATTTGTAATTTTGGATGTATTTGCTTTGATTCTATTGTAAGTTAGGAATAGTCATACAATAACATTTTAAATTCACTTCTAGTGCAATTGGGTGATCTTAACCACTTGTTTTGTTCAACTTTTGTACCAGAAAGTATGGACGAGTCATGATGAAAAGCATAGCATAGTTGCACTTGACACTTGCAAGAATTAACAAACAGCTGTTCAGTTTTATTTTTAACATTACCAGCAATTCAATAAGACAGCATGTTTTTGCTGCATCTGCTATGTGTGAAGTAAAATCCATGGCGCAGGTAATTGAATTATCAAGCAAGAAAAGCATGTGATTTTGAGTGAAAATGTTTCACATGTTTGTCTGCAATACAGTTACATTTTGGCGCTTTCAGTACTTTCTGTTATGTACTTCCACTAATTTCAACATCGCTGAGTTACGAATTGTGCTGGTCCAAATGAAATGGAAGGGTTCACATATAAACACAGACTCTTAAATATTTGCAGTGTAATTATTAACTTGGAACAGCATTCCAACTTGTTTTCCCCAACAAGCCATCCCTTTTTTTGCCACCCTTTCTTCCATTGTATTCCCCAATTCCAATTCCATCGTGTCCAGACCATCCCATTCTTATGGGTCATTCCATATTATTGACTGTGCCCACATCACCCTCCCACCTGCTGTCTCCCCACCTGGCACCAATTCTACTCACCCCTCACCATCACCCCACCCCGGCTGTGCAATTTCCCTGGCTGACATCTCTCCGCCACTGTTGTGTTGCTTCCCTCCCCATGCCCCCTACTCCAACCTACTGTCTCGCTTCCCTGCTTGACCCACCCCACTGAGTCAAAACAGACGTGTGCACATATTTTTCTGTGTTCACTGGTTTGTGAAACAGATATTCAAGTTGACATTGTGTCTCAAGTTGGTCATATTTCTTATATTTTTGAAATTGATTTTGGAAGTGATTTTTCATGTGTGCTTCTGTTTTGTCTTGATACTAGAGGTATTGAAATACAGAATGCATTGAATGTATTGTGAAGAGCAATGTGAGTCAGATAATATTTTGGAAAACAGGACAGTATGACTTGAGAATTAGATAAAAAGAGTCTTAAGAGTGTTCAATAAAATCTTCTACGTTTACATAAAAACCAAGAGTTACATCCCTTAGGGGTGAGGCAGAGAAATTAATAGCAAAAAGATAATAACAGAGACTTTGAATCTGTATTTTGTATCTGCTTTTACTGTAGAAAACAAACAAAAAATCTGGAGAATAGTAGAAAATAGACAAAAAGAAGGAACAAACTTAAAACAACTGTGATCACAAGTGGACAAAGCACTTCTGAGCTGTATGATTCTACATTTGCATCAAAACCCACTCTTAAAAACACAGGTTTTTGTCAAAACTGTAATCTGGAAAGGGAACTATATTGCCTTTTAACCCAAAAACAAACACAGGCACTCATAAAATATCATCTCTGAAGAGTCTTTGCTGTCTTTTGTTAATAAGGGCTAAAGCCAAAAGGAAATAGCAGAAAAAAATGACCAATGGGCAAAATTCTCTCGGTCCACCAGGTTTCTTTATTAATGAAATCAAATTGCTGACTGGTGTAGAAAGGTGGGAGAATCTTCCAAATAAGGCTCCAGTTCAGAAGGAAATCAAGTTGATTCTAAGTCTTTGGATTGCAGTCCCATTTTAACTTCTCAGAGTTTACAAGGTGGTCAAAATACTGAGAGGTGGATAGCTGATCAGGTTCTCGAGGACGTCAACCAACAGTAGGGGAGGAGAGACTTGTAGTCTTTGTGATGTTTTGGAGGTTTTCTTCGTTACGACTCCCTACTTCTGTTGCTCAGTGCAGGAGTCCATAATCTCATCTGAATATCCAGCATTTGAGGGCAATAAAATCCATCTCTTGAGTCCTGAAAGCTTTGCTTGGTTTCTTTCCAATGTCATTTGACTAGCTGTAATCAGCAGGCCACATTAAACTGTTTACCACATTTCCAAGAAACGAAATTTGGTTCTTTTCAGATCCTTGGTAAAACTCGCTTTTAATCCAATGTTCAAACACTTCCTGCAGTTCAGAAGTATAGCTATGTATTCTCAATGTTGCTTGAGGAAGTATATACTGGCACTGGAGACGGTTCAGAGAAGATCACTTGACTGATTCCTGGAATGTAGGTGTTCTCTTATATGGAAAGGTTGAGCAGGTTAAACTTATAGTTAGCAGTTTGGAAGCATGATTGGACATCTTATTGAGACATATTAGGTTGTGGGAAAGCATCTGTTTGGAACCAACAATACATGTGTGTCCAACACGCTACAGATCTTCCTGTGCTCAATTTGGATGGATCAGTCATCTTCAAACACATTGCACCTGAAACTTAATGCTAGCTGATGACATGGCCATTTTTAACTACAAAAGACACACAATGTGTGATAGTTTTAAGAATAGTGTTGGGTCACGTTTCGAAGACCCAGTGAGAAACCAAATGCTGCCTATAATTTTAGTTTTCTTGACTTAGGTGGGAGACTTTTGTTGATTCTTAGCTAAGCCACTAGATGGAGCATCTTTTAATGGCTGGGCTCGGCCATTGAGGAAAGATCATCAGCAAAATTACACAACCTTACTAAATGCCACCCAAATTACATATTCTTTGATGAAAATTTGATTGTTTTTCTTAGTTATGTTACTTATTTGAATACTTGAGGACAGAATTGTCATTTGGAAGCAATAATTTGACAGGTTATAATCCAGTTTAACAATTGAATTGACTTACGTTTGTATGCTAGCATTGACATGACAAAATACTTCTGTTTTGGCTGGTGGAGTGAATGGATTTTGAGCAAAATGTATTTTTTTTTTAGTATAGGGGTGTTTGACCAAAGTTAATATGATATTAGTCAATACAGCATGGAACTGGAGGAACACAGCAGGCCAAGTAGCATCAAAGCAGCAGGAAAGTTGATGTTTAGGGTTTACTCCCTTTGTCAGGACCAGAATGTTCTGCATAAAAACCAAAACTGTGGATGCTGTAAATCAGGAACAAAAACAAAGTTGCTGGAAAAGCTCAGCAGGTCTGGCAGCATCTGTGGAGGAGAAACAGAGTTAACATTTCAGGTCTGGGACCCTTCCTCACAACTTTGAGCAATTTTGTTTTTGTTCCAGAATGTTCTGAAGGTGAAGGGTGATTCAACAAGCCCAATGATCTTAGAAATCAAATGTAATATGCAGGGCCAAGGTGAATGAGATTTTTACAAGGTCAGAAATCACACAATGCCAGGTTATAGCCCAACACGTTTATTTGAAATCACAAGCTTTTGGTATGCTGCCCCTTTGTCAGATGAAGTGCAGAGAGGCACATAGGCACAGAATGTATAGCAGTGAGATCAAAAGATCATAGGAATAGTGTGAGTAGAGTGTCAACAGGTTGAAAAATAAGTCTCTGCAGGTGATCAAGGGTGTCAGACTGTATGAGTAAAATGTCAACAGCTGAATAGCAAGTGAAGGGATGATCTATAGTCCAATTAGCTAAGGCAGAGAGATAATTACAAAAAAATTAAAATAAAGTGGTGCTGGAGATAAACCAAATGACTGGAATAACATGCGGGTGTCCAACCAAAGTAACAAATAATCCAAAACTGGAGAAACTAATTAAGGTAGAGAGGTCATAACAAGTTACCAAGGTGATGGTGTCAAAACAGGATTTCAAATATACCTGTTGGACTATAACCTAGTGATGTGCGACTTCTGACCTTGTCCACCCCAGTCCAACACCAGCACCACCTCATCAAGATTTTTACGGAGAAAGAACAAATGGAGAAGGTTTTATTGTGAGCTGAAGTCAGAAGAGCATGGGTGAGAATTGGGAAGTTGCAGATGTAACATTGGGCATAATATTATTTATATTCCAGGATATTGACTTTGAATTGTAAGTTGGAGGCAACAAGTGGGACTGTAGGTGACTGGTACTGTGTGACTTACCAGAAGTGGCAGAGTTTTTGCTGTGTGTGTTGGGGGGGGGGTGCAAAGCATGTTGGCCCATTGACAAAAGCGTTGAGGTTGTTTGGCCCGTCGAGCTGGTTTGTTGTTCCGCAGATGTTTCGTTACCGTGCTTGGTAACATCCTCACTGCAGCCTCTGATGAAGCGCCGGTGTGTTTTCCCGCCAGGTTTTTAAACTCTGGGGTCTGTTGCGATGGATTGCTCACTTATGGGTTTCCTCCGTAGTGCACTGTATATGGGGTCGAGTTCAATGTGTTTATTAATAGCCTGTTTCATGGAGTGCCAGGCTTCCAGGAATTGTCGTGCTTGTCTCTACCTAGCCTGTCCCAGGATCTTGGTGTTGTCCCAGTCGAAGTCGTGGTTCTTTTTGTCCACGTGGATTGAGATGAGTGAGTATTGGTCGTGTCTTTTTGTAGCCAGTTGGTGTTCATGTACTCTTGTTGTCAGTTTCCTTCCTGTTCGTCCGATGTAGTGTTTCTCGCAGTCTCTGCAGGGGATCTTGTCGATGACATTGGTCCTATCCGTGGCTGGGAGTGGGTCTTTAGTTCGGGTGAGCACTTGTCATAGGGTTGATGTGGGTTTGTGTGCCACTCTGATGCCCAGCGGTCGTAGAAGTCTTGTGGTGAGTTCTGACGTGTTCCTGATGTAGGGTAGTGTGTGTGTCGGGGCATGTAGAATCTTTCTAATGCTGTTCCTGTAGGCATCTCCTGACCCAGTTCTTTGGATATCCATTATCCTTGAACACTTGGAAGAGGTATTCCTCCTCCTGTTGGCGTAGTTTCATGTTGCTGCAGTGTGTTGTTGCCCTTTTAAATAGTGTTTGCACGCAACTTCGTTTGTGTGTGCTGGGATGGTTACTATGGAAGTTCAATACCTGGTCTGTGTGTGTGGCTTTTTGGTGTACTTTTGTTTGCAGTTCCCCATTTGTCTTGCGCTCTTCCATGACGCCCAGGAATGGGAGTTGTTCTTCTCCTCCTCACTGGTGAATTTTTTTTTATTCCGGTGAGGGTGTTGTTTATAGAGGGTGTCTTCATCAGAGACTGCACTGAGGATGTTGCCAAGCACGGTAACGAAACGTCTGCGGAACAACAAACCAGCTCGGCGAGCCAACCAACCTCAACACACACAACCCGAGCTGCAGATCTACTCCAAAACCTTAGAGCATTGCATAGTTTCATGTCTGACGAGTTTTTTTTTGTGAGTCTTTCAGTAGTGATGGTAAAATGAGGCTAACTTGGAAAATTCCCTTCATGGAAGGTAGAATATGGGGAGGGAATTGAAGCTCACCTCTGTGAAGGACAAATAAATTGCATGCAATCAAGTTTGCTAGAGGAAGAAACAATAATGCATGCAAGGAGGTGATTAGCTTGTGGAAGTATGTCAGGGAAGCTAACTGGATAACTGAGTAATGCCTGTTTAAAAGTAAGCATCAGGACATAAGCTGGAGCTGTTCAGAATTTTGATTTAAGGGATTTGTTTCAAATCAAGCACCTTATTAATTCAATTGAACTTTCAGTTCATTCTATTAATTAATTGAGTTTTAGAGCTAAGCAGTATTTCATTTCATGTGAACAGGATCAGAGAGGAAACTGCTTGTTGGAGAAATATTAGCTTTTATTCAGGAATATTAATGGAGGTAAAATGCTTAGACCAAATGTTACCCATAAATTTGGAACAAGGTTCTTTGTTTAGTATTCCTTAGTACAAAGAATACTCTATAGTACTGTTCACTAGTCCCATGTTGTAGAAATTTGACCTTCAACAGATGTTTGGGAGTTTGCCAGATTACAATGTGTCCAGTTGACTGGGTACTTTCTTAGTCTTGTCCCATCAAGGCAGAGGCAAAATGCTAAACCTAGTGAAAGGTTTTTGGTATTTGTTTTTATGAGCATTACTGAAGATCTTTTTATCAATTCCAAGTGCAATAAAATGACAGTTTACAAAAGTTACATGAAGTTCTCTAAGAGTAAATGAAACCTTTTTAAAAATATTATTTGAAATCCTGACAGGCTAGCAGGAACAAAGCTGGATATTTGATGTAATATCTGACTGCAGTGCAACAAAATAGGCTACTGCAGTTTCAGTTCCACAATGTGGAATATCAGTTGGAACACTATGAACTCTGTTACAGATTAAGCCTGCAGGAAGGAGTGAGCCAAGCCTTCAAGAAGAGAAAGTATTTAGTGAACAAATTGACAGAGAAGTTCAATGGTTCCACTGGATTTCTTTCTGTAAGTGTTAATTTTCTTCATATAGAAAGACCGAGTGACTTGGAGTATGTCACTGTTGAACATGCGCAACAGCACAGACTGAGAAATTGAGTTCTGCTTGGCTATCTTGTATTTTCATTTTTGAACAAGTAGTGAGTGAGGGGATAGAGAATGGAGACAGAAAGCAGGAAGGGTACAGCACGTGCCAGTGAGCCGAACAATGTGGAAAAGCTGCTGTGTGAGACATGAGAACAATGGTTTGTGTGCATGGGATCAGTGCTGGAGAGGAAGTGTGACCTTGAGACACCAAGAAGATTGAGCAGGTGTGATTAGAGGGGAAGGGAACAGAAAATATGAAACAGGAGTGATTGATTACGTGGCATGGAGAAAAATATTTTAAAGCTGGCAGATCAAGCATTGAATCCAGTGTGGAGCATCTGCATAAAGGAGTTTGTGTTTTTATTTTAAGAATTTTTAAGTTTTCAGGCTTTGTGAAGTTGACTTAAAACAAACTGAGCTTTAATCTAAAAGTGTTGGCAACTCGGTGCTATATTTTTGGGTTTTCACTCTAGATTTGTTACTTGGGCTCAGCGTCCATGACAGCTTCAGAAAATATAACTCATTTCTTCTACTGTCTTCTCTTGGTCACCATACTGAAATTTATGAAGGTCCAGGGATCCAGCTGTGAAAATGTTGCCAGTATCTTCTGGTGGATAGAAATGTATCGCACATTTTGCCCAGCAATGAGAATGCAACATGTACTATGATATTCTTGATGGAGAAATGTTTAAGTCACTTTGGCTGGAGTACTCCTTTTCATGTAAAATTGGTCCATGAAATCCAGTCACTGACATGTGAAGACAAACTGTCACAGAGGTGCTGATCTATTTCGATGGTTGTGCTGAACATGTCTGCCATCAAAAGTCCATTCGAAGCGTCAGCTAAACACAAAGCAATCAGTCTTACAGACTCTAAAAAATCAATGTCGTCTGGAGTTCAAACCATACTCCAACTTCGAAAGTAAGTTGACACTTCAGTGCAGCACTGAGGCAGCTCTGCACTTTTAAGGCTGTACCTGTCTCTTCATTTGGATATAAAAGCCGCATGTTATTGTTTAAAAAAAACTTGTTGCCACAGCCAACTTCTATCCTGTAATTAACATCACTGAAACAGATTTTTTTGCTTCTGTTTAGGGACCTTGTGTGCAAATTTCCTTGCATTTCTCAACTTTCCTTGTGACTGGTATTTTGGTTGTGAAACTTTGGAGAGTCACATGATTGTGGCATGTTGTTATAAATATTTTCGAATGAATTTGTTCTTTTTTGGGATGGGGATGCCAGCATTTGTTGGCCATTCCTTATTGCATTCAAACTGTGTGGTTTGCTGGGCTATTTCAGAGGGCTGTTTAGAGTTAATGACATTACTGTGGGCTTGGAGTCAGATATTGGCCAGACCACTTAAGGATGGCAGATTTCCTTCCCTGAAGGGAGTTCGTGAACCTGATTCTTGTTTTTAATAACAATCAATGATCGTCTCATAGTCACCATCATAAAGACAAGTTTTCAATTCCAGACTTGTTAACTGAAGTAAAATTCCACCAGCTGCTATGGTGGGATTTGAATCCCTGCTCCCAGAGCATTAGCCTGGGCCTCTGGATTAATGCCCCAGAGATGATATGGCACTATACCATCTATTTTCCTCCCATTTTCTTTCCTCTTGGAACATCTTGGAGGAAAAGAGGAACTATGTTTATATTTATCAGCTATGTCGTTAAATCATCATCCCTGATGCCTTCGCATTTACCCCTAACAAGTGTGAAGAGCTTGCAATAACACAAATCAGCTGCCTCCAAACTAGCTGCTCTAGTTATCCCTCCTGAGCTCTCCTTGAGTTCAGTATGGCATAATCTGTCTGCAGATTCTGTCTCCTTTCTTTTGCTCTGCCGTATCCAAGCCGAGATCTGTTTCTGCTCATGTGAACCCATTCTCACTAAACCATAGACAACTGATGTATATTTGTCGAGATAACACGGTGTGGAGCTGGAGGAATACAGCAGGCCATGCAGTATAAGAGGAGCAGGAAAGTTGGCGTTTTGGGCCGAGAGGAAGGGTCCTGACCCGAAACATCAACTTTCCTGCTTCTCTGACGCTGTCTGGCCTGCTGTGTTCCTCCAGTTCCACACTGTTTATCTCTGACTCCAGCATCAGCAGTTCTTACTGTCTCTAATGTGTATTTGTAGCTTTGTGGAACAAATTTTGTAATCGGCTGATTTGTTTTGATCGTTGACTTTTTTTCAAAATGTTATCACCCCTTCCTGGAGAGTCCAACCTTGATAAAGCCTATTCTTGTGAACTGTTGTTTAATTTCTAAATGTTGTTTGATCTCCAAAGTACTTGCTTTATACCTGCAAGACCTTTTGGCATTTTTCTTGAAACTCTCTTGTGGAATTTTGGGGTTGTCCCCCTCCTACAGTACTGAAGCTGCTGTAGTTCATGTCATAAATATTCTCTGACATGGTGTGTTGTCATTTCATATTTTGAAAGGCCTTTTGTCCATTTTGCAGCCTTCAGCCTGGTCAGTCATCCCCTTCTCTTTTTGAGATTGTCTGATGTTCCATTGAAAATGCAGCAAAGGGACAAAGAGTCTGTTCAGCAGGTTCCACATGCACCCCCACTGTTTATCTTATGATAGGTTCTTAATTTCTTTCTTGCTCACGTATGAAACCATTTCCAGTTGAACATATCAATGCTATTCACTGCAGTCGTAGGATTCTGGAGTGAGTTTCACATGGTCATCGTTTTTTTTTAGTTTCAGATGTTGTCAACTCACTTGAATTCCTGTTTGGTTTCACTCTTTCCTATCTTTCCACTGTCTCTCATCAATGGCCTCACCTCCAAATGTGCTGTCACAGCAAGAAATCTCAAGGAACAATCTTTACCCAACTCCTCTTCCTTATCAATATATTGTATGGGGAGGCAATGGTCAAGTGGTATTAACACTGGACTGTTAATCCAGAGACCCAGGTAGGGTTCTGGGCGCCCAGGTTCATATCCCGCCATGGCAGATGGTGGAAATTGAATTCAATAAAATCTGGAATTAAGAGTCTAATGATGACCATGACTCCATTACCTACTGTTGGAAAAACAGATCTGGTTCACAAATGTCCTTTTAGGGACGGAAACTGCCATTCTTACCTGGTCTGACCCACAGCAATGTGGTTGACTCTTAACTGCCCTCTGCGAAAGGGTCAAAAATCACACAACACTGGGTTATAGTCCAACAGGTTTATTTGAAAACATAAGCTTTCAGAGTCTTGCTCCTTCTTCAGTTGATAGTGAGAGAGGTGGCATCAGACACAGAATTTATAAGAAAAGATCAAAGGATCATAGAACTGATGCAATTGTAATGGACAAACCTAAAATGTCTGTTAAATCTTTAATCAGGAATGAAATGCAGGTTTCGATTGATTTAATATGTAAATCCCAGAATTTCTTTCAAGCCCTGAGATAACTGAAGGTTTATCAGTATACCAGAGGTGTCAGCTCAGGTCAGACAATGCATTTTAGCTGTGAGGCCCTGTTTCAAGATCTGTCTGAGTTTTAACTTGGAGTCGAACCGATCTTATTTCCAAAGTAGGAATTTATAAAATACCACATTGTTTACAAATTGTGTGCTTCTTGAACAAAATAGAACATATTTGCAATTACAAATCTGCAAATGCAAATCAACCCCATAGATTTAAGTGTAAGAGAGTATGTGAGAGAGAAAGTGTGTGTGTGCATGTGTGAGGGAGAGAGTCAGTGTGTCACTATGTCAGTGTGTGAGAGAGAGTGCGCGCGCGTGTGTTTGCATGAGAGAGAGAGAGTGTCTCTCTCTCTCTCTTCCTCATACTTACACACACACACACACACAGTCTCTTGCGTGCTCTTATACACACGCGCACGTATATAAATCTGTGGGGGTGAATTTGCAGTCTGACTCCAAGTTAAAACACGGACAAGAGTTAGATTGGTCATATTTCCAAAGTAGGAATTTATAAATGCACGTAGACTGTCTACACATTGTGTGCTTTTTGACCAAAATAGAATGTATCTGCAAATGCATATTCACCCCACAGATTTATATGTGTGTGTGTGTGTGTGTGTGTGTGTGTGTGTGTGTGAGAGAGAGAGAGAGAGAGCGCAAGAGACTGAATGTGTGGGGCGGGGTGGAGAGAGAAAGAGAGAGACGGACAGACAGAGTGTGCTCTCTCTCTCTCTCTCTCACTGACACCAGTCTCTCTCCCTCGCACATGCACACACATGCTTTCTCTCTCCCAAGTCTATGGGGTTGATTTGCATTTGCAGATACGTTCTATTTTGTTCAAGAAGCACACAATTTGTAAACAATGTGGTATTTTATAAATTCCGACTTTGGAAACAAAACCAGTCTGACTCCAACTTAAAACACAGACAGATTCTAAACAAGGCCTCACTTAAAATGCATTGTCTGACCTGAGATGACGCCTCCTGGTATGCTAATAAAACCTTTAGTTATCTCGGGGCAGTGATTTGAAAGAAATTCTGGGATTTACATATTAATCAATCAAAATCTGCATTTCCTTCCTAACTGAGTAAAGATTTGACTGACACCTTAGATTTGTTCAATACAACTGCTTCAGTTCTATGATCCTTTGATCTTTTACTTGTAAGTTCTGTGTCGGAAAGCACCTCTCTCACTATCAACTGAAGAAGGAGCAAGACTCCAAAAGCTTATGTTTTCAAATAAACCTGTTGGACTATAGTGCAGTGTTGTGTGATTTTTGACTTTGTCCATCCTAGTCCAACACCAGCACCTCCACATCATGACCCTCTGGGTAGTTAGGGATGAGCAATAAATGCTGGCCTGGCCAGTGACACCCTCATCCTGTGAATGAATTAAAAAAAGAAAAAAGTTAGTGTCAACATCCACAAATATAGGTGGACCCTCTTGATGTTTACAGTACCTTTATGTTACCAAACTCTCTGTTTCTCTAGTATTTTGTCTTGGCTAAACTGCAAATTTATCTGCATAAATGCTGGGAGCTACACTCATTAATCTCCATTTTCAAGATCTTGAGTTGAATCAAGGTATTTACACTTAGGGCATCTTTTATCCCAAGAATTCAGACTCCTTATCAACTCCATCACCTTTGTAACGTAATTCTATGGATCTCAGATTAGCTGTGGCTGAAATCCTTTTCTTTTGTTTTTGTCACTTTTAGACACTCCCTCAAGCTTTTGTTATGGGTGTGTGGCACTCAACTTTTACTATTGAGGATTAAATCCTGAAATCAACCAAGGACGTCTACCTGGTATTTTGATAATTTTGCATCAAGTTTTAAGCCTGACAAGCAAAACAAGGCACATATATTATACAAAGAATGGTTTTAAGTTTGACCTCGGGTTGTTTTTATCATTGCTATTGGAGTGTAGGACTCCATATCCTCCCATCACTCATAGAATAATCAGCAAGCCAGACAGCACTTGTTGATCAAGAAACAGAAGTAGCACTTGATCACTGTTTATCTCTGCAGATGCTGCCTGACAACTTCTTCCAGCATTTTTTTTCTCCTTCATATTCCTAAGATGTCTTGTTTTAGAAATGTAGAAACATAAAAGACGGTAGCAGGAGGAGGCCGTTTGGCCCTTCGAGCCTGCTGCTCCATTCATCATGATCATGGCTGATTGTCCAACTCAATAGCCTAATCCTGCTTTCTCCCTATAACCTTTGATCCCATATCTAGCCGCCTCTAGAATACATTCAATGTTTTGGCATCAACTGTTTCCTGAGGTAATGAATTCCACAGGCTCACCACTGTTTGGGTGAGGAAATGCCTCCTCACCTCTTTCCTAAATGGTCCACCCCTCGCTCTGGACACAGCCACCATCAGAAACATCCTCCCTGCATCTACTCTGTCTAGTCCTGTTAGAATTTGATAAGTCTCTGTGAGAATTCACCCCCCCCACCGCCCATTCATCTGAACTCCAGTGAAAACAATCCTAATCTAGTCGATCTCTCCTCATAAATCAGTCCCACCATTCCCAGAATCAGCTTGGTAAACCTTCACTGCACTCCCTTGAGAGCAAGAGCATCCTTCCTCAGAAAAGGAGACCAAAATTGCGCGCAGTATTCTACATGTGGCCTCCCCAAGGCCCTGTATAACTGCAACAACACATCCCTGCTCCTGTACTTGAAACGAAGCCCAACATACCATTTGCCTTCTTTACCACCTGCTGCACCTGCATGTTTACCTTCAGCGACTGGTGCACAAGGATGCTCAGATCCCGCTGCACACTCCTCTCTCCCAATTTGCAGCCATTCAGGCATTAATCTGCCTTCTTGTATTGTGTTTCCAAAATGAATAACCTCATTTATCCAAATGATACTGCATTTGCTATTGATTTGCCCATTCACCTAACCTGTCCAGATCATGCTGAAGGATCTCTGATCCTCGTCACATTTCACCCTCCCACCCAACTTGGTATCATCTGCAAACGTTTTGTTCCCTTATCCAAATTAATATATATTGTGAATAGTGAGGGGCCTAGCACCGATCCTTGTGGCACCTCACTAATTACTGCCTGCCAATTTGAAAAGGGCTCATTAATTCCTACTCTTTGTTTCCTCTCTGCTAACCAGTTTTCTATCCATCTCATAACACTTTGAGTTATGGCATTGGGAATCGCAATTAATTGTGACAGTTCTGTGCCTTTAAGAGATGTTTTCTGTCCTTTTTCTCTTCCAGTGGGGTTTTGTCACAGAGGTGCAGAGCTGTCTCCTCCCACAGACAGTTTGTAAGGAGCTTTTGGTTTCTCCCTGGTTTTTTTTTAGAGTAAGACAAAAGAATCATGAGTGATCAGGAGTCAGGCTCACTCAGAGAACCAGAGGACTGGAGAGGTTGGCTAGGATAGGACTTTATTCCTTGGAACATAGGAGAATGAGAGGTGATCTTTTATTGAGGTGTATAAAATCATGAGGGGCATAGATAGGATGAATCCATAAAGTCTTTTTCACAGGGATGCGGAATTGAAAGCTAGAGGGCACAGGTTTAAGGTCTGAGGGGAAAGATTTAAGAAGGACCTGAGGGCAACATCTTCACGCAGAGAGTGGTGCATATATGGAATGGGTTGCTGGAGAAAGTCGTTGAGACAGTTACAATAGCAACATTTAAACAACATTTGGATAGGTACATGGATCGGAACGGTTTAGATGAATATGGACCAAATGCGGGCAATTGGAACTAGCTGAGTGGGCACCATGGTCAGCGTGGACCAGTTTGGGCTGAAGAGTTTGCTTCCATGCTGTATTACTCTATGACTCGAGAACTCTGACTTTTTGGTTTTGCTTTTAGTTGGTCTTTTGTTAGCTGCTGGAATGGAGCGCTACAGTTCTCTCTGCTGCTAGATTAAAAACTTGGAAAATTTTCATCTCAGAAATCGGAAGGGACAGATTGTTACTACTGGACTGGAAAGAGAAACAGCACATGAGAATAAGTGTTTTGCTGCGTTGCATTTTGTCAAAGGATGTGTTTATGGCATGCTGCCTATATTGGAACAGATGATTAGTGGTTAAATAATACATTGTCTTGTCAAGTATGTCAGTAAAGTGATACTGTTTCTTTTTTTTTTGTACTTTAATTGCATAGTAAGAATAAATTGTGGTTTGATTAAAGCCTGGTGGAGGACCAGTTGAACCATATCTGGAACACTGGACCTTAACTTTTACTTTATTTTAAAGTCAAGTGTAAGGTCTAGGCTGCGTCCATCACACATTTTGGGTGAGGCTGGTCTGGTCTCTAACAATATATACAATATAATAATCACAGCCATTGATTCACAAAATTGACTCATGTCCTTGTATTTGGTCCTGAATATGTTAATTGAAATCCTGTTACATTTAAGATTTTGAACTGTATTTTTAATCAGTACCCCAAATAAATTTTGCTTTATGTAGTAGAAGTCAGCTGTTGTTGTCAAGCAGCATGTTGTGCAACTCTCCATGACCATCAATCACACTCTACAATTCTAACCTCTAAAGTTAAATATATCCATCTGAAAGGGTCCCTGAGTGAACTCAGAATGACCTGAGCCTCTGTTTCTGAATACAAATAAACCTGGAGACTTAGACGGCTGGAATTTAGTTCAGTTGTGAATCATGTGGTATAACAGGCCTGCCCATATATAACACCACTGCATTTGTTTTAAATTTGAGAAACACTCTAATTTGGGCTCTAGCATAAACTTCTTTTAGGTTTGCTTTGTCTGACCTGAAAGTGTGATGTCAGAGATTGTGTATTATGTTTCTGCATGAGCCTTTTAGAGTTTGATTATTTGATTCAAAATGAACTTATTTGTTCAGTTAAATAAGCACAAACAACTGTGGATGCTGGAAATATGAAACAAAAAACAAAATGCTGGAGAAACGCAACAAGTCTGGCATTATGTGGAGAGAAAAAAAACAGTGAATGTTTTGAGCCTGTGATCATTTTGTCATAACTGAAAATAGCTGGGAAAGGGGTGGGGTGAGTGAAGAGAGTATAAAAGCAGTGTAGTTGTAAATGGGCAAACCTGTTATACCATATGATTCACAACCGAAGCTATCTATCTGTTTATTTATTAAACAAGTGTACATTTGACTTACTAAAGGTTAACAAATCAAAAAATATGAACAAGAAGTCAGTAACCAGATTTTTGCAATATTAAACTTAATTCTCTCATTTTGCACAATGTAGGAACAGAGTTTAGCTTGACTGATCTTGACAAATCACACTCTTAAGTATGACTATAAAATATGCATTATTGAAATGAATGAACTTGTCACGTGCTCACGTGAGCATGGTGAAAGTTTACAAGATGCCACTTGCAGCGCCATCGTAGGTACAAAGGTACATTGGTACAGATTCTTGAGTACAAATTCTGAGGGGAAAAAAATAAAGAAATTAAAAAGTCCAGCATTACAGACCTTCAAAACAGTCCTTCCACGATAGTATAATTTAAAAAAAAAAGAAATTTAATAAAAAGGAGAAATTAGTCCACTTCATGGCTCTGGGCCCGAGGACCTGACACCCTCTGTTGATCCGAGATAACAAGCATGGGGCTGGATGAACACAGCAGGTCAAGCAGCATCATAGGAGCAGGAAAACTTGACGTTTCGGGCCTAAACCCTCTGTTGATCTCCTGGGCTGGACCCCGACAATGCTGAAGGAAAATCACACGGAGTCACAGATCGACACTGAAACCGCTGCCAGGACACCCAGACCAATGCTGGTGAAAACTGTTGCCAAAGCTGGTGAAAGGAGTCCCAGGCTGGTCATTGGAACCTAGAGCTCAGACCCACCCTGTCTTCAAGCCACCGCTGAAGCAGCCTACTCAAAGGACCCACCAGGACGCAGCCATGAAGAACGACCGGCTCCACACCACACTGTCTGCTGCAACAGCCCCTCTGAGCATGCTTCCTTACCTGAAGCTGCCAATAGAAGGTAAGATGACTTTGAGGTTAGAAAAACATATATATGGGAAAAAAAGGATGCTGCAGGCCTGGTGATAGAAGCAGATGGGTAAGGAGCCCAAACACTTCCTACCTTGCATGAGCCATCTTGATGCATAGATCATAAATTATTATGATCGTAGTTTGATCATTAAGAGAGTATTGCACGTGATCTTCTGTGTCTACTTTTCTAAAATCCCAGGACCTATGCAATATTGCAGTTCTGTCCTTCCAAAGCTTTCAGAAGATTTTCTGCAGTGGATGTCACAATGTCGAGATTCAGAGCCTGTTCTCACACCTTGCCAGGTCAGGTTATGTGTAATTTTTTTATGACTGATTTTATGTTCCTTTCAGCTGCCTTATCTCATATGCCCCTCAAGCTCTTGTGCTTCAAATGGAGTTTGCTGTAAAACCGAGGAAGCCCAGTAGCATTGAATCAAAGAAAAAAATCTGCCCTTTCAGGGGTAACAGCACTTTTTTATTAGAGAATAACGGGGGAAATGTGTTCCGAACTCGTTCTTAAATTTAGTAAACAGTAATTTTCCAGTATAATTGATGCTTGGACAAATGTTAAGTACGGTGGTTTCTGCATCCATTAGGACCTTTTTTCTGAAAATAAAACATTCTGCTTTTTAAAACTAAAAATCATCTTGCTCTTAGTATTTTGTTCCTTTTTGTGTATTTTTTTTTCCCTTTTGTCCCATGAAGCCTAATTCAGGAACAAAGTGTAGGCCTCAAGCATTGTAAACCTCACACCAGGAACAGAACAGTGAGAAAACAAATATAAATTGTGCATTGACCTTCTCTTCAGGGCTTTATCAAAACTAGATTGCTTGAGAAAAAGCTTAGCACTGTCACTGGTCTCTATTTCATTCTGAAAGACCCAATGCTGGATTTACAATCACTGTGCCACCTTGGTTTGCAGATGGAAAATGAAAATCATCAGTACAGCTGCTCTTTCAATACTATTTGGGTTTTAAAAGAAAACGATGATAGCATTGATTGAGATAAACCTTGATTCTATTCAGGTCTAAGGTGTTGTCATACCTGTGACCAGAGAATTCTGCTTAATGGAGAAAGTGGCTACTTTCACCATTGTCTGAGAGTTTAAATATTGTAGAATAGGAAAAGATGTCTGACGTGTGATTGCACTTTTGCTCTCAATGAGGCCTTCCTGCCTAGTTCTATCCTCTACCACCACAGTAGCGATGAGATGTTTGTCAGAGATCGCACCTTGCTGTGATAACCTACTCATCTAGTACTTTATCCCCCTTTGAGCATCTTCCTTTGTCCCACACCTCTTGCATTCAGAATCATAATTCTCTCCCACTCTCCAAACGATGATAAAACTTTTCTCAACTTCACAATATGTTATCAACTTTCCACCCTCAGCTTCTACACTGAATGACTTTTCATCCTAAGATTTGAATTTCCGTCTTAACACATGTTCATTCTCTTTAGACCCCTTCTTTAAGGAAAGTTTTAGTGGCAATAGAAGCAGTCCAGAGAAAATTCACTAGGTTTATTCCGGGTATGGAGAGATTTTCTTAAAAGGAAAGATTGAATGGGTTGGGCTTGTGCTTTCTGAATTGAGAGGAATGAGTGGCGACCCAATTAAAACATATACGATTCTTAGATGACTTGACAGGATGGATGCAGACAGGTTGTTTCCCTTTGTGGGAGAGTCTAGGGCCAGCGGGCATAATCTCGGAATAACAGGTGACCCATTTAAGACAGAGATGAAGAGCAATTTCTTCTCAGGGTAGTGAGTCTGTGGAATTCTTTACTGCAGTAGGCTACCAAGGCTGGGTCATTGTCAATAATTATATTTAAGTCTGAAATAGACCAATATTCACTCAGTAAGGATATCAAGGGTTATGGGATATGGCAGGAAAATGGACTTGAAGTTATCAGATCAGCAATGATCTCAATGATTGTTGGAACAGATGTGATGTTTGTATGGCCTATTTCTGCTTGTACATTTATGTTCTTATGATCTCTTCTGAGTTCACATTTCTTTTCCCTGCCATCATCCCTAAATTTCCCTCCATGTAGACTCCCTGATTCCAAGCCACTGACCATGCACTCTCATGTGACTTGGTAGTCCCATTGTATCAATCATGAGATAAAATAATTTCTAATCACTGTGTGCCCATATCCCCATCCCTGTCTCAACCCTGTTTCAGTATCCATCATGAGAAGAAAGTGTCTGTTAATTTACTTGAAGCTACACTTTTGAAATCCTAACTATCTAGCTCATTGCTCCTACACTCGTCAGAGCATTTTTACAGGTTCTGATTTTCTGAATGACACTCTAACTTCCATTTTGACGCCCATGTCACAACAAAACTATCACTCCCTTTCATCCTGCCTTTCCCCGGAAAAGCTATCACGTCTGTTCCCTTGCGCCTAAGGAGAACAGATTTGAAGCATAATGATGAGCAGCTTATTTCATGATCCGCTGCCAGATCTGACTTGCCAGTGTAAAGCACGATCATATCCTGGTCTTGTCTGCTAACAGTATTAATTATTCCAGGATCATCCTGAATGCAAAAATAATACTGACTTAATTCCTCTGTTGCAAACCATCGTCTTCAAGCCTCTTTTTGTCTCTTCTCTAATAACATGCACCACATCTGTGAACTTCTTTTGTCATTCAGATCAAGACTATCTGATAAGCTGTCACTGCTTGTGTCCCTGATCAGTGTGGAACTGGAGGAACACAGCAGGCCAGGCAGCATCAGAGGAGCAGGACTTTCCGGGCCGGGACTCCTCTTCAGAAATGGGGAAGGGAGTTGAGAAATAAATAGGGAGGAGGGGTGGGGCTGGGGAAGGTAGGTGGGATGGCGATAGGTGAGTGCAGGTAGGGAGTGGTGGGGATAGGTGGGAGAGAAGATGGACAGACCACCTACCCGCCCCTCCCACCTTCATCACCAGTTCCCACCACTCCCTACCTGCACTCACCTATCACCTTCCCCAGCCTCACCGCTCCCCTCTATATATTTCTGAGCTCCCTTCCCCCTCCCCATTTCTGAAGAAGGGTCCCAACCTGAAACGCCAACTTTCCTGCTCCTCTGATGCTGCGTAGGCTGCTGTGTTCCTCCAGCTCCACAATACGTTATCTCTGACTCCAACATCTGCAGTTCTTGCTGTCACTGCTTGTGTCCCTTCCTGCTGCTTTGTGGTGTTGCTTCTACATTTTTCTTATTCCCCATCTGAGGTCATTTTGTCCATGAGATCCACCTCTTTGACTCTGCTCTCATGTAACTGTTGACCACCCAACTTCCATTTTGTTAAGATTTCTAGCATCCACAGTTCTTTGGTTTCTTTGTCTTGTATTTGATTGACTAATTCAATTTGATAGTAGGTAAATAAAAAGTAGAGTTGAGTTCATAGCATAAAAGTTTTGAAAGTCATTGTGTTAATAGTGCAGACTTTGTTTCATTCCTGTTAATATACAACAAAATGTATTTGTTTAATGGTGTAAAATTTTATGGTATTATTTTGTGGATGATTTGCTGAATATTCTGATCTCTTTAGTTGTTCCTAACTGAATCAGAAGAGTCCTTCATGCAGCTATTCACTCTCCATTTCCCTCTCTTTCTGCTTTGCTGTTTTTGACCCTCAAGAATTTGAGAAGATTTCCTAGAAAAATCGCAAAAATGGTTTTGCTACCCCTGCTAGTGATGGAGACACTTAAAGTCATAAGTTTTGACAGAATCAGCCTGTTAAATGGAACAGGGTTTTTTTTTGTTGTTTTTCTACAATAAGATGAGAGATATAATTTTGACTTCAGCTTCTCTGTATTCATGAATATGTATATAAATATTAAGTAGTTTTTTTGGTGAGTGCTTTTCAGCCTACCTTCCAAAATGATAACGGAAAAAATAGTATGTGTAAGGTTCTGGTATCCAGTACCCTGCAAACTGGCGATAGTGCCGTCTTTCAATGACACACCTCTTATTGAAAACATCACCTATTGCAACCTGTAAAGGGATGATGCAGTTTTTGACTCATAGGAGGTGTATCTTGCATTAAAACTGAACCCTAAAGGAAAATTATGACTGTTTGCATGGGCAGAAGCATCAAAATGCATAAAATATGAACACATTATCAAGTTGAAGCTACGAAATAAATAATAGTGAGGCCAAAGTGTGACTTCTCTGTCACGTGAAATATTCCAAATCCTGAAGGCTTGTAAATACCAATTGCCATTAATTCTTATTTGGCATCTATCAGATTTCCTATGACGTTGCTCGCAATGAGCCAGATGATGCACCGTTTTCAGTCATTTGGATAGTTAAGATGTCTTGGCGTTGTATTGTCAAGGCCACTATTGTATAGTGACTAAAAAGATAAATTTGATTTTTTTTTTCTTGGTGACTGAATTCTGCATTTTTTTTTTGCAGAAGTTGTTTATTAATAGGCTTGATGAATATGCTTCTTTACACGAAACGAGATAAAAAGAACAAAATCACAGGAAAGATGTAAATACCAAGTTGACTTGTTGAAGCGGTGAGGTGGGTACAGGTTTAGTTTGGTTTGGCTGTGTGGTTTGGGAGAACTCATAACAATCTCGGTCTTCACATTTTTCAAATGAATTTTTCCCTTGACTGTGAACCGTGAAATTGGTCAAACCATGGGACTAGTTTGTTTATTGGCCTAACATTAATTCATAAAGATTTCATTATTCAGTGATTATTGTGTTACTCACTACGTGTCTACGTTAAAATGTCATACTATCAATAGTATTTTCAATATTTTTGCATTGCAACAGAGTATGTATTAGGATCATATTTTTAAAAGCAGTTATCTGTTTTACATGAAAATAGGACAGATTATGAATGATTAGAATTTGCTGTTGATTGATTGTGGAGTATGTACATGCCATCAGGTGAAAACCAGTGATAGTTGCATCAAAGAAGCGGAATCATTTTTAGTTCCATTGTCAAGAATCCTAATTCTCTCGGATGGCAAGCAAAGGCAGTCAGTTAATATTTTTATTTTCATTGATGCTGATCTGAGTTCCTTGTCAAAAAAGATGGAATTATTTTGGGTAGACTTCTGTCTTACCTTACATTCAGGTTATGTAGAATAAATTTTGATGCAAAAGGCTATTCTCATAATTTTAATGCCATTGCTTCAAATTGGTGAGGAGTGATGAATCACAAAAGAATAACAGACCACTTTGGAAACTAAGTGAAAGAAATCCTGAACTTGTGTAATTGTGATATTGTCCATTTTGTAAATCTTTTGACAGGACACACAAATTTCATGTACCCTGCATCTATCAGTTGTCTATTTGGATCAGAAAGAAAGTTCACTGTGTAATTGCATAATTCCAAACTTAGTTATAACTTTGCCCCTAGGAGGTGAGAATTCTCTTTTAAATAAATCATTTTTATTTTCCACACAAATAAAATTAGTTTAACTTTGCAACTGTAGTTAAACCTGGTTTGGCCAGTATTTGCTGCAGATGCTTTACATCTGTGAAGAGAGGTGTCCAAAAGAAAAGATTTATGATGTCACTTTCTTCTTTGCTAGGTTTGGTAAGCTGCATTTGCCTTCCCAGTAATTTCAATACACTCCTTGCCAGCCTCCCACTTTCTACCCTTTGCAAATGTGAGGTTATCCAAAATTCAGCTTCCCGCATCCTAACTTGCACCAGATTTTATTCATGCATTACCTGTATACTTGTTGACCTACATTGGCTCTGAATTAAACAGTGTATTAATTTTCAGATTCTTGTCCTTATTCTCAATTCTTCCCATGTCTTCACTCTTTCTATCTTTATATCTCCCAGCCCTTTCTATTTCTAGTTCTTCTAATCCTACAGCTTTCAGAGCTCTGTTCTCCTCCAGTCCTGCCCTTTGAGCATCCCCAAACTTTATCTCACCGCTGGTGTGGCCATCATTGATGACCCCACCTTCAGCACTCAAGAAACTAACTCTGAAGTTCCCTCCTTAAACCTCTGCCATTTTATCTCATTTTCCTCCTTTGGGATACCGCTTAAATGGTAACTCTTTGATTAAGCTTTTGGTCATTTGACTTATACTGGTTTGCATGGTTTGATTTTCTGTTTTGTTTGGTACCACATGTTGTACTGTTTTCACTGAGAAAATTTGAGGAAGGTTGGGGGATATTACTAGTATCCCGGCCAGTGTCGCTTTAACAGACCATGTAGTTTTTTTAATGCTTGTGGACTGTGCTATGCACAAATTGTTTCATATTTTCCAACCTTACAGCAGTGATGAAATATCAACATTAATTTACCTGTGTAGCGATTTGTGATCGATCATGAAAAGTGCTATGTAAATTCGTGATGTTAAACTTGCACAACAGTTGTCCTAGGAATATGGCCTGCATAAATGGTTGTGAAGAGTTTTCCGACTTCATGAGGATATAAAAGGCACCATTTTAGAAACAGGAATTTTCTTTTCTGTCCCTTAACATTTTGGCCCAATTTTTCAGGAAAGATTGGCAATAAGACATGGATAATATTCAGGCTTGGGCTGACAGGTGGCAAGTAACATCCACACCACACAAATGCCAGACAATGATCGTCTGCAATAAGAGACAATCTAATCACCACCCCTTGACATTCAATGTATTACTGTCACTGAATCCCACGTTATCAAAATCCTTAGGGTTACCATTAAGTCAGAGACTCCTTTGGACTCTCCATGGAAGTGCATTGTGACAAGAGCAGGTCAGAGTCAAGGACTATTGCAGCAAGTAACCTACCATCCAACTCCACAAAGGCTGTCCTCCTCCTACAAAGCACAAATCAGGAGTGTGATAGAATGCATTTCAATTGCCTGAATGGGTGCAGTTGCAACAACAGTCAAGAAACTTGACACCATCCAGGACAAAGCTGCCTGCTTGATTGGTACCACATCCACAAGCATCATTCTGTCCAGTCTGACACTTAGTGCACGCTGCTGCTACTATCTACAAGATCCACGGCAGAAATTCACCAAAGACATTTAGACAGCACCTTCCAGACCCATGACCATTTCCATCTTAAAAGGACAGGGGCGGCAGTTACTCGTCAGCACTACAACCTACAAGTTCCCCTCCAATCACTCACGAAATTGATTTGGAAATATACTTCCTATTTGTTCACTGTCACTGGATCAAACTCCTGGAATTCCCTCCCTAAAGGCATTATGGGTCAATCCAAAGCACATGGACTGCAGTGGTTCAAGAAGGCAGCTCACCGCCACCTTCTCATGGGCAATAAATCCTGGCCAGCCAGCAACACCAAAGTCCCAGAAGTGAATGAAACAAAATTTGTGCACACATTTGCAAGTGAAAATTACCTGTTATAGACCACATAACTTTGTTAAAACAGAATGATCGTCTTATCTGAAGTTGTATTTTTTGATAGTAAGCCAATCTTTGGAAATTGGGTAGTTTGATTACAAAATTTAATTAAGACAAAACTTGTCAATAAGGGAAGAATTTTTCAGACAAGGGAAGATAACTGTACAGCTCTCTTGATAAACGAAGACAGCTGTAGGCAACAATACTAAGTGTGTCAAAAATCATACTTGAGTTGATGGGACTAGATTGTTTCATCAAAGATGTACAATATTCCTGAACTAACATTTCTCGACAATATCCTTCAAGATAAAAACAGAAAGAACTGTGGATGCTGTAAATCAGGAACTAAAACAAGGTTGCTAGGAAAGCTCAGCAGGTCTGGCAGCATCTGTGAAGGAAAAAACAGAGT